>JAQQSU010014121.1:0-11494 GCA_028627135.1 Pseudochirops cupreus | reverse complement strand
TGGAAAATAGATCCAGGAGAGAAAATTTAAAAATTATTGGACTACCTAAAAGCCATGATAAAAAAAAGAACCTAGAAATCACCCTTCAAGAAATTCTCAAGGAAAATTGCCCTGATATTCTAGAACCAGAGGGCAAAATAGAACTTGAAAGAATTCACCAATCACCTCTTGAAAAAGATCCCAAGAAGAAAACTCCTTGGAATATTATAGCCAAGTTCCAGTGTTCCCAGACCAAGGAGCAAATACTATAAGCCGCCAAGAAGAAACAATTTGAATATTGTGGAAACACAATCAGGATAACTCAGGATCTACCAGCTTCTACATTAAGGGATCGAAGGGCTTGGAAGATGATATTCCAGAGATCAAAGGAGGTAGGATTAAAACCAAGAATCACCTACCCAGCAAAACTGAGTATAATATTTCGGGGGAAAATATGGTCATTCAATGAAGTGGAGGACTTTCCAGCATTCTTGATGAAAAAACCAGAACTGAATAGAAAATTTGCCATTTGAATACAAGAAGCAAGAGAAACATGAGAAGGTAAACAGGGAAAAGAAATCACAAGGAACATATCAAAATTAAAGTATTTACATGAGTACATGGAAAAACAATAACTGTAACTTATGGAACTTTTTCTCAGTATGAGGATAGTTGAAGGGAATATACGTGTGTGTGTGTGTGTGTGTGTGTGTGTGTGTGTGCATAAACACACACATATATGTCTATATAGGAGGGTATATATGTGTATGAATACATATGTGAGTGTGTGTATATATGTGTACATAGACAGAAGGCACAGGATCAATTGAATAGGAAAGGATGGTATTTCAAAGGTGAAATTGAGAGGTGAGAGAGGAATATAATGAGCGGAGATGAGGAGAGACAGAATGGCATAAATTATCTCATATAGAAGAGCCAAGGGACAACTGTTACAATGGAGGGGAAGAACAGAAAGGCAAAAGAGAATGGGTCAACCTTACTCTCATTGAATTTGGCTTAGGGAGGGAATGGCATACAGTCTGAATCGGCTACCTTGCCCTACAGGTGAGTAGGGGGGAAAGGGATGAGAGGGGAGATGATGGAAGGGAGGGTAGGTGTGGGGGAAGGTAGTTAGAAGCATGCACTTTTGTAAAGGGACAGGGACAAAGTAGAGAATAGAACAAGTCGGGGCAGGAATAGGATGGAGGGAAATATAGTCAGTCTCTCATAACAAAAAGAAGAAGAAAATAGATCCAGGAGAGAGAATTTAAAAATTTTTGAGTTACCTGAAAGCATGATTAAGAAAGAGCCTAAGGCATTGTCCTTCAAGAAATTATCAAGGAAAACTGCCTTGATAGAACCAGAAGGTAAAATAGAATTGAAAGATTCCACTGGTCTTCTCCTAAACGAGATCCCAAAGGGAAAATTTCTAGGAATATTTTAGTCAAATTCCAGAGTTCCAGGTCAAGGAAAAAATATTACCACTAGTCAGAAAGAAACAATTCAAGTATTGTGGAAACACAATCAGAGTAACACAAGATTTAGCAACTTCTGCATTAAGGTATCAAAGGGCTTGGAATATGATATTCTGGAGGTTATAAATCCAAAAATCACCCACCCTACAAAGCTGAGTATAATCCTTCAGGGGAAAAAATGGATATTCAATGAAATAGAGTACTTTCAAGCATTCTTGATGAAAAAACCAGAACTGAATATAAAATTAGACTTTCAAATACAAGACTTGAGAAGCATAAAAAAAGTAAATAAGAAAGAGAAATCATAAGGGACTTATTAAAGTTGAACTGTTTACACTCCTATACGAAAAGATTATGTTTGTAACTCATGAGACTTTCCTTTCTCAGTATTAGGGTAGTTCAAGGAAATACACCCCCACCCCCCCCACACAGAGAAGTACATAAATAAACATACAAACATACATACATACACACACGTGTGTGTGTGTGTGTGTATACACATATACAGAGAGAGAGAGCACAGAGAGTGAGTTGAATATGAAGGGATGATATTCAAAAATATAAAGCTAAGGGGTGAGAGTGAAATGTAATGGGAGAAGGAAAAATGGAGGAGTAGAATGGGGGTAAATTACCTCTCAAAAAAGAGTTAAGAAAAAGCTTTTATAGTAGAGGGGAAGAAGGGGAGATGAGAAGTAATGAGTGAACCTTACTCTCATTGGATTTGGCTTAAAGAGGGAATAACATACAGTCTCAATTGGGTATGGAAGTCTATCTTACCCTATAGGAAAGTGAGGGAAAGGGGATAAAAGAGGGGGGATAATATAGGGGAGGGCAGATTGGGGGAAGGGGTAATCAGAAGCAAACACTTTTGAGAAGGATAGGGTCTAAGGAGAGAATGGAATAAATAGAGGGGCAGGATAGAATGGAGAGAAATATTGTTAGTCTTCCACAACATAACTATTATGGAAATATTTTGCATGACCACACCTGTGTAACCTATATCAAATCACTTACTTTCCCAATAAAGGTGAGTGGTGAGGGAAGAAGGGAGTCAATGTGGAACTCAAAGTTTAAAAAAATGCTAAAAAGTTGTTTTTACATGCAACTGGGAAATAAAACATACAAACAATGGGACATAGAAACCCATCTTGCCCTATGGGAAAATAGAAGAGAAGGGAATAGAGAAGGGGGGACTGACAGAAGGTAGGGTAGATTGGGGGAAGGGATAATCAGAATGCCCACTATCTTGCGGTGGGGGAGGGGAGAGATGGAGAGGAAATTTGGAACTCAAAATCTTGTGGAAATGAATGTTGAAAACTAAAAATAAAATAACTAATAAAAAGAATTAAATAAAAAAATTAAAAAGAATGCACTTCTAAACACTTTTCCCACCCAAGGGTAGATCACACACAAGTTATATTTAGCTCTCTTTTCTTTCATCTGAGGCCTGAAACATCTCTAGGCTCCAACTCAGTTCCTCTTTGTCACTATAGAGCTTTCCTCTGTACTTACCATCAACCAGATAAAGAGGAGGCTGAAAGAAGATTCGTTAATATATTTTTAAAGGCTATTGAGCCAGTGGCCCTTGCTAATGTGGTTATGGTGGTTCTTCTAAATCTTCATTTTAAAGGAACATCATTTAAATTCCAAATGCAGTGCTGCAAAGCACTTCTACAGAGAAAGGGAAATGAACGTGGTCAACCTGTCAGGCTGGCAATCCCGTCTGCCCACCCCCCACCCCCACCCCTTGCTGAATATTTTATGTCCTTGCCACCAAAGGTTCTGTGGTAAGGGTCCTCTCATTAACTCTTGTTTGTGGTGTGTCTTCTCTTCACTAGTTTCCTTTGAGAACCCAGGGGTCATGTTTCCCAATCAGGGACAACTGGCAGACTCAAAAATAGGCAACTGAACTCTTCCCCTCCATTCCCTTGCATTTAACCACTGCTCCCCTCCCCCAATACATGGATGTCCTCCCCTGCCTCTGCCTCCAGCTTGAGCCTCTGTTTGCAAGCCTACAGTCCTCCACCCAGGTTTCTTGGGAAGTCAGCTTCCAGGAATGGCAAGAGCAGATGGAGAAATCAGCTGGGAATGTCATGCCTCATTGACAGGAGAGGAGGGAGGGAGAGAGGAAGCAGAGAAGAATGGTGAAATCCTGCCAACTGAAACATCAACGGGCTGCCTTTTGCGGTTACTCTGGACTGGCAGCAGGAAAGTTTCAAGAGATTGGGAAGGAAGTGGGATGTTGTCCTAAGCAAAGGCTTGTGCAACAGACTTTCAGAACAAGATGGAGAAACTTAGCTTGGGGGACTCCTCTCCCTCCCTCCCTCCCTCTCTCTCTCTCTCTCTCTCTCTCTCTCTCTGTCTCTCTTTCTCTCTCTCTTCCCCCCTCTCCCCCCCTCCCATATAAATAAAAGTTGGCAGAAGATGGGAGGTCTATAATGAGAGAGGATGTGAAAACAAAAACAAACAACAAAAAATACAACAACCTACTCTTCATGGGTTGGGTTTACAGTTGCTTTTCTTAAGGAAAGGAAATGCGGAGTTACCAACCAATCCAGCAGAAATAAAGTCACAGGGAATGTTTGGGGGAATTTACACTCAATGATGTGCAGGAATTCATGGGAACTCATGTGGGATTGCAGCAGATTTTCTCAGATATGAAGGGTCATTCCATGAGTCATGACAAAGCCCTTCCAATTTGCCCACTGAGAATCATAGAATCATAGTCTAAGAGATGGATGTGACCTTTGAAGTGATCAAATCCAACGTCCTTATTTTTCAGATGAAAGTACTGGAGCCCAGAAAAATTAGGTTACTTGCCCGAGATCACACAGAAAATAAGTAGAAGAATTGGAATTTGAACTCAGGTCCTTTGATTTCAAGCCTGGGACACATTACATTGCATTATGAGCTATGCCATGTGTTAATATGCAAATCTAGGAGACTGTGGGCTCTCCAAAGCACAAGCTGCAGAAAGCTGTTGAAATGGAAGGACTTTAGATGGTTTTTAAATTAATTAACAGCAACCTATTTTTTCTACCCTAAAACTTCTACCCCAATGAAACAAATGTAATAAATATGCAGAATTGAGCAAAACACATTTCCTCACTATTCTATGTCTCATTCCACACCCTAAGTCTATTGCCTCTTCATCAGGAGGCAGAGAGCATGCTTCTACATCAGTCATCCAGAATCATCCGTGGACATTACTTTAGTCACAGTGCTTGCAGTTTTTCAAATTTTCTTCATAGTCTTGTTATTGTTACATAAACTTTATAAAAATCTTCAACATTGCTTGTTTTTATAATGTTGATGTCATAGCATACATGGTCCTAGTTCTGCTCATTTCCCTCTGCATCAGTTCAAGCCTCTCCATGTGTCTTTGAAATCATGTTTCCTTAATCAAATTCATAGATCTGGATTTATTCAACCATTCCTCAATTAAAGCATACCTTTACTTTCCACATATTTCCTGCCACAAAAAGAGTATCTATAAATGTTAATATACATATAGGACCTTTTCCTATTTCTTTAATCCCTTTTGGGTATAGGCCTAACAGAGATAGTACAGCTGGCAACAGCACATTGATGTATCTCTTTTCCCACAGCCCCTTCAATATTTATCATTTGCCTTTCTTTGACATTTTTACCAACCTGATAGGTGTCACATGAAATCTTAGAATTGCTTTAATTTGAATTTCTCTAATTGGTAATTTGATGCAGTATTATTTTTTTTCCCATCTGTCTTTAGGCAGTGTGGGTTTCTTCCCATGAAAGTCATTTAATCATACCATGGAGTCCATTTGTCAATTGGGAAATGGTTCTTATTCTTGCAAATTTGAAGCAGTTCCAGGTTTTCTTCAAGTGTTACTTTGGGTGCTTGAGTTGCAAAATCAAGAGGAAAGATGGATGAGGTCAACTTCTCTTCTCCACTGCTAATAGAAAAGACTCTGGGAAGACATGAGCAGACCTGCCTTGTCCATCAGGTTCCTTTCTTCAGGTTTCTCCAATATACTTCAGAGAACTTCCCCTTGTGTGAGACCTAGGACTCCCTATTTCTCAGTTGAACTGCCTTGTAGTTTTCCTAATGGGAGAGTGCCTTCACTCTGTATTATCTGATATGGATTATCCTGTGTATACTTTCTCTGTTATCTATTTTGCAAAGATTGGGATAAATATTATTCTTGATAAAAAAAATATAATTAATAATTCCCTTATATATTTTGGAAATGAGTCCTTTAATCTGAGAAACTGGATGCCAAAAAAAAAAAATTCCTGAATTGTTTCCCTTTAAATTTTTATAGGATTTGTTTGGGCAAAAACTTTAAAATTTTACACAGTCAAAATCATGCATTTCTTCTTCTGTGATTCTACTTCTTGATAGATTATAAACTTTTCTTATATTCACAAATCTGATAGGTAATATTTTTTTCCGTTCCTTTATTTTTTTATGATATGACTTTGAATACTTAGTTCATATCTATTTAGAGCTTATCGTGGCATAAGGTGTGAGGCATTTGTTGAAATGCAATTTCTTCCATTTATGCCATGGCATGGCTCATCAAAATATAATTTCTTCCGTACTTCCAATTATAATTACTTCCATAAATTCTACCCAATTTTCCTAGCAGTTTTGAGAAATAGTGAGTTCTCATCCTGGTAGATGTGTTATGCTTATACACTATTAGGGTACGAGGTATTATTTGTTTCTGGGTGTTGTATAACTAATCTGCGCCACCGGCTTTTTTGAGAATTAGTGCTTGACAGTATGGTTGGACATCCGGAGTTTCTAGACTGCCTTTCTTCCCAAATCCTTTCATTATTTCCCATGAGTTTCTCTACCCTTTCTTTACATTTTACTTAACAGTTTTGTTATTATTTTTGCTCGTGGGGTAAAAACCATCCTGTTTGGCTTGAATAGTATATCATTAAATAAGCAAACTATTTCAGGTAGTATTGTCATTTAATTCTATCGATTCATCCTACCCATGAACAATGGCAATTTTTCCAATTAGGCCTATTCTTATTTTGGAAATGGTTGGTAGTTGCATTTATGTAATTCTCTGCATTGTTGTGGTAGGTAGTCTACCAATTATTTTACATATTTTTGTTCAGACATTTTCAGTCATGTCTAACTCTTTGTGACCCCATACAGGGTTTTCTTGGCAGAGATACTGGAGTGGTTTGACATTTCCTTCTCCAGTTCATTTTACAGATGAAGGAATTGAGTGAAATAAGGTTAAGTGACTTGCAGGGCTCTAACTGCTTTACCATTATGCCATGTAGTTATTTTAAACATAATTCTTCTTTCTATCACTGCCTGCTGTGTTCAATGAATATTTTATAAAAACTCTGGTGTTTCATGTGGTTTTATTTTATAGCCTGTAAATTTGCCAAAGTTATAAATTATTTCAATTAGTTTTATTTGACTCCTTAGGATTTGTTAAATCTGCCATCATATTATCTAAAAGAGTGAGGTTTACTTGTTTGTGTTTCTTCTCTCAATTTCTTTCTCTCATACTATTACCAACTTTTCTAGACTTTGACAAAAGAAGTGGAGTAAGGGCTTAGCTGCTCTCACAAGAAGAGGATATCATGGCTTCACCCTTTGTTTGCAAACCCTTTTGTTCATAGACCATGATAGGATTCTAGATTTAGAGGCTTCAGGCACCTCAAGACACCCTGATTTTACACATGAGGAAATGCAGGTAAACCAGAGATGAAGGGGTTTTTCCAGCGACTGCTGAAAATACTGAGGTATGACTCAAGTCTAGGTCTTCCTGATTACAATTCTCTATGCACTGAACAACACTGTTTCTCATTCTTCTATTTTACCTAAACACAAACCCTGTTCAATAATCATTACTATCACTTTAGTGGTGGAGAACCTGGGCTTGGAGAAATTGAAAGAGTTGTCCAAGCTTTAATGGGCCAATAAAGGGATGCTGAATGGAGGAAAGGGAAGAACACTAGATCTGGAGAGAGTACCTGGCTGCAAATCTTAGCACTACTACTTAACACCCATATGGCCTTGGGCAAGTCACTTAAACCCTCTGGGTTTCAGTTTTGTTTCATTTTTAAAATAACTCCATGAATTTGGAGTTCCCCTACATCTCCAAATCTCTGATCCTATGATGCTAATGAAGAGGCAAACTTGGGCCCAAGCCACTTCTTGGAATCCCATTTTAACATTCTTCCCACTCTACAAGCATCAAAACAGAAGTGAAACTGGAGAGAAAGTCAGTTAACCTTCCCTTGTTCCAAAGGAGACCAGGAGGAGGAATACAGGGAATTCACTTGTTAACATCCTTCACCTCAAAGCCTGTCTGTAACCTTTAACAAAGAGAGTGTGGTCATGTGTGTTAAGGATTAAAACTAGTCTTCTGATCAAGGAGTTTTGAACTTGGTGTCCATGAATTTCTCATTTCTAACAAAAAAAAAATTGAAAACCATATTTAACATGACTGGTTTTCTTTGTTGTCATAGGAATTTCATTTTACACATTTAAAACCATGATTCTGAGGAATCCCTACATGCTAAGGAATCTGTGACCTATAGACAAAGTTCAGGTTCCTTTCTAGTCCTGGCATCAGAGTTATGCTAGAAATAGGCCCAGCTTGATTATTATATTAATATATGGATAGGGTTAATTGATATTTGCTCAATCAAGTCAATCAAGGATGTATATTGTCACTTTATTTAACTTATATGTCAAGTACATTATGCAAAATACCAAGCTGGATGAATCAAAAGTTGGAACTAAGGGTGTTGGGAGAAAAATCAACTATCTCAGATCTGCAGATGATACTACTCTGATGGCAGAAAGTAAAGAGGAATTAAGAAGCTTCTTGAGGAAGGTGATAGAGGAGAGTGTAAAAATTGGCTTAAAGCTTAACACTAACAACCTAAGATCTTGGCAAATGGTCCCATTGCTTCCTGGCAAATAGGGGAGAGGAAATGGAAGCAGTGTCAGCTTTCATATTCTTGGGCTCAAAGATCAATGCAGATGGCAGCTGCAGTCATGAATGTAAAAGATACTTGCTCCTTGGAAAGAAATCTATGATGAATCTGGAGAAACTACTAAAAAGCAGAGACATCACCTTGCTAGCAAAGGTCCATATGGTCAAAGCTGTGGTTTTTCCAGTGGTGATGGATGATTGTGAGAGTTGAACTACAAGGAAAGCTGAGTGCCACAGAGTCCACACTTTCAAATTCTGGTACTGGAGAAGACTTTCAAGAATCCGTTGGACAGCAGGGAGGTTAAATCAGTCAATACTTAGCAATTAATTCAGGCTGTTTACTGGAAGGTCAAATATGAAAGCTGAAGCTTAAATCCTTTGGTCACATAAGGAGAAGAAAGGACTCATTGAAAAAGCCCCGGATGTTTGGCAAGACTGAAAGCAAAAGGAGAAGAGGATGGCAGAGGATGAGATGGATGGGCAGTGTAAAGGAAAAAGCAAATGGGAACATGGAGGAGATGGTGGAGGACAGAAGAGCCTGGTGTGCTATGGTCATGGCCATGGGGTCACAAAGAGGCACACCTGACTGAGTAATAATCACACCATTCCACTCCAATGGAGGTGGATGATAAGATACCCAATCAATTTCAGTCACAGGCTTTGAAAAACGGGAAAATCCTTTACAATGCAATTGGTGAACTGAAATTCTGCTAGAAAAGGGGGCTATTCCATTTGCCTGGGGAAATATGTGACATCTTCTGTGTCTTATATAAAAGCAGCAAATTATATGGAAAGGGGTTGAATTCCACAAATCAGAACATGACCTGCAAAGAGAAACCCTTGGCCACAGGGTACTCAGGAAGGGGAGGGCTTGGCTTCGGCTTTCGCCAGGTCTCCTTCCCTTTCCCCTTTCAAGTATATGAAGACTTTCCCACTTCAAAAAGTTCCAAAGACCAGGATTTCCCATCTTCTCAAATGTGTCATCATTTTTAGGGCAATTTGTGCAATCTAAGAATAGACTGAATGCTACAAAGAGCCTAGCAGAGAGACACTATGCCTAAGGGCAACTTTTTGAGCATCATAAGAATGGGAGAACCAGGACCAGTGAAGTACCCATTTGTTGTACATATTTACTATGCCTGAGGCCATGTTCCACTTGACTTGTGGGAAAATAAGTCCCAGACTTTGTGACCTGGGGGATGTTTTGTACCAAGGGTCCTTATTATGCCCCTATACTAAATGCCCCCTTATTAAATGTACTTAAAGTTGGATGACAAAATCATTCCCATCTGATAACCTTGGGGGAAGCACTCTGGTAGTGGTGCAAGCTGATTCAGCTCCTAACTCTGTTCTTAGTCTTTTAAGGAAGGTTTTTCATCCCCCAACAAATTACAGAACAGAATCTTGGGTTTTCTATAATTTCCTTTTTAGTCATTTTCAAAATGAGGAAGTAAATAGACCATCCCTGTGAGTTAAGAGAGGGAAAAACATTTGAGAGAAATTAAAAATAGAAAGAAGCTTATAAATAGAAACTTCATTGAAAAATTAGAAGCGGCTCTGTCTCTTGATTTTCTTTGACTTACTTTTTCCCCTTTCCATCACTTCCACCTAGGTTACCTTGGATCACAATGAGGAAACTCCAGAGGGAGCAGCCTTTATGAAGGAAGTGAGCTCACTACACTCAGGCACCTAGGCATTGCAAACAGAAGCACTTTATCTGGAAAAAAAAGGTGTGGGGAGGTATTCTGTTGTTGTTCAGTCATGTGTGACTCTTCATGACCCTATTTGGGGTTTTCTTGGCAAAGATCCTGGAGTGGTTTGCCATTTTCTTTTCCAGCTCATTTTACAGACGAGGAGCTGAGACAGACAAGGTTACGTGACACGGTCAGGGACAAACATCTAGTAAGCATCTGAAGCCTGATCACATTTAGGAAGATGAATCTTCCTAACTTCACACTCAGTGCTCTATCCACTTTGGCACCATCTAGCATCCCCATGTGGAGTTGAGTGGATGGCAAACTCATTATTAGTCAACAGTGCAATGTGGCCACACATTCACACACTGGATGCTACCTTGGACTATACAAAGAGAGGCGAAATGTCCAGCACTGAGGTGGTGGTAGTCCTCTCATACTCTTCTCTGGTAAGGCTATATCTAGGCTGTTCTGGTAAAGTCTAGGTACCACATTCTAAGAAGGGTGAGGCTTAGGGAAAGCATCCAGAGGTTGGCAAACAGGAGAGTAAAGGAGTAGTCTAAGAAACTGCGTGTGTGTGTGGGGGGGGGGGCAGAGCCAAGATGGCGGCATAGCAGCAGCAACATATCACAGCTCTCACATAGCCACCCCAAAATATCCATAAAACAGGACTCTAAACCAATCCTAGAACTCCAAAACGCACACAAAGATACTTCCCACCAAAGTCAGCTTGGCTACAAGGAAACATATCAGCACTGTGAACCGAAACCAGCCTGCCCTGAAGCTGCGGCTGTACCCCAGGGGTGGCTGGATGGGAGGAGTGGAGAAGCCTCTCAGGTGAGAGGATTAGCAGCAGCTGTGAGTGGGGATTGTGAAAGGGGGAGATAAGCAGTCCGGCCAGAAGGCCTCCAGAGCGGAAAAGCAAAAGGCAGAGGTTTTGCACCTGCCTCTGCTTTGTAGCTTCCCACCTGCAGCCTGCAGACAGCAGAGGGACTTAGCGATTGCTCTCAGGCCAGTGCTCTCGTATTGAGTGGCCTGGATCCGGATCACCATCTTGGGCCTCTGTCTTGGACTCTACATTATCCAGTCAGCCAGAAGTATTTAGGAAGAGTCCCAGCATCTTCCTGAGAGCTATGGCACCCGGGAGGACCCCAGCGATTTGGGACAGAGCTTTACCTTCTGGAAGCAGAGCCCCACAAAGATTTTTAAAAAAATCACAATCTGAAGAACCATGAGTAAGAATAAGCATAAGAAGGAAAGTAAGAACAGCTCCCAAACCCTTGATTCCTTCTTTGGGGAAAAGAAAGATCATGGGAGAGAGAGGGAGGAGGAGAGCGCAGCCAGAGCACCCCCACCAGGGGTCTCCAATAAGCATGAAGAATGCCTT
>JAQQSU010014120.1:0-11494 GCA_028627135.1 Pseudochirops cupreus | reverse complement strand
GGGCATGTGTGTATATATGTGTACATAGACAGAGGGCACAAGATCAATTGAATAGGAAGGCATGATATTTTAAAAGGTAAAATTAAGAGATGGGAGAGGAATAGAATGAGAGGAGACAGGGAGAGACAGAATGGAGGTATAGAAGAGGCAAGGGATAACTGTTACAATGGAGGGGAAGAACAGGAAAGCAAAAAAGAAATGGGTCAAGCTTACTCTCATTGAATTTGGCTTAGGGAGGGAATGACATACACTCTGAATTGGGTATCTTGCCCTGCAGGAGAGTAGGGGGGAAGGGCATGAGAGGAGGAATGATGGAGGGGAGGGCAGATTGGGGGGAGGGTTGTTAGAAGCACACACTTCTGTGAAGGATCGGAGACAAAGTAGAGAATAGAACAAGGGGAGGGCGGGATAGAAAGGAGGAAAATAGCGTCAGTGTTACACAATATGTCCATCGTGGAGATGTTCTGTGTAACTACACATGTACAGCCTGTATTGAATTGCTTGTCTTTCTAGTAGGGCTGGGTGACAAGGGAGGAAGGGAAAGAATCTAGAATTTAATGTTCGAAAATCATATATTAAAAATATATATATGTTATTATTATTATTTACATGAAACTGGGAAATAAAATATACAGGCACTGGGATACAGAGATCCATCTTCCTCTACCAGAAGGTCAAAGCGGGGAGGGGAGAGGATATAGGAGAGAGCAGATTGGGGGAGGGGGCATACAGTGGGATCACTGTTTGGCGGGGTGGGTACGGGAAAGATGGGGAGAAAATTTGTAACTCAAAATCTTGTGGAAATCAATGATGTAAACTAAAAATAAACAAAAGTTAATTTAAAATTAATTAAGTAATCAATCAATTATCTGTCAAGAGGTCAGTGGTATATTTCATCTTTATTTGTTTGGACTATTGGCTTATTATTATATTGATCAGAGTTCTAAGACCTTACAAGTTTTTTTCCCCCAGTTTCTCTCAAGAGTTCAGCACCCAACTCACCATCTTTTTCTCCTTCCCAACTCCTCACTGGTATTAGGAGACTTTAAGATCCACACAGGTTCCCCGTCAAACTCCCTACCATCCCAATTACTTACTTTCCTTAAATTCTAAGACCTATTCTTTTACTTTACCTTCTAGAACCATTTGCAGTATTTGACACTGCTAACCATCGTCTCCTCCTGGATACTCTTTCTAGGTTTTTGTGATACGGCTCTATGCTGGTTCTCCTTCTACCAAAGTCTTCCTCAGTCTCATTTGCTGGATCCATTATACCCCCTAATTAGGAGTGTTCACCACACTCCTAGAACACACTTAGTGTCTGTCCTAAGCCACCTTCTCTTTCTGTACTATTTCTCTTGGTAACTTCATCAGGTGTCTTGAGTTTAACATCTAAACAGATGATTCCTACATCTATATATCCAGCCCCAGTCTGTCTCCTGAACTTTTAGTCCCTCATCATCATTCATCTATTGGACATTTCAAACTGACTGTCCCACAGAAATCTCAAACACAACCTGTCCAAAACTGACCAAAACCTTTCCATAAAAGACCTGTTCTCTTCTAAACTTCTCTATTTCTGGTGAAGCTTTTTATTGTTCAACCATTTCAGTCATGTCTGACTCTTCATCATCCCATTTGGGGCTTTCTTAGCAAAGATGCTGGGGGTGCTTTGCCATTTCCTTCACCAGATCATTTTACATGTTAGGAAACTGAGGCAAATAGGGTTAAGTGACTTGCCTAGGGTTACACATCTAGAAAATGTCTGAGGCCAGATTTGAACTCAGAAAGATGAGCCTTTTTAGCCTAAGGCCTGGCATTCTATCCACTGCTCCACCTAGCTGCCTTTAGTGAAGCTACTATTATCCCTTCAGTTCTTCCAAATCTTGGCATTATACTGGACTCCTCAGTCTCCCTCACCCCAGATATCCAATCAGTTGTCAAATGCTTCCATTTTTAACTTCACATCTCTTGCATCAGATCCTTTCTGTCTACTCATACACCTTAGTTCAGTCCCTCATCACCTCTCACCAAGCCTCTCAGGATTAAATCACAGATCTTGTTCACAATGCCTTCTTCCCATTTCTACTTTCAAACATAAACACAGAGCACATCTTCTCTAGGAAGAGACCAAAACCAGGAAAATTTCCCTTATTTGATTGGAGATGAGGTAGGGTGTGGTACACCTTATAATTATGGAATACCAAAGTTGAGAAGAGACCTCAGAATCCCATCTATCTCTGAACAGGAATTCCCCCTACAATTTTTTTAAACAAGCGACTACCATTTCAGGACAAACCAAACAACCATATTAAAGGGTATTGAAATGCTGCTCAACCAATATTTAACCTAAAATCAGTTACTTTCCAACATATTGAGACAACATATTTACTTTCCAACATATTGAGAAAACAGCCAAGACAAGGCATTTTATACATCAGAGGCAAGATTTGAAAATTATGTTATTGCTTACTAGAGTTTAATTTGTCACAAAATAAAACCATGTGCCATGGTGAGTTTTCTGGCATTAAAATTATGTGTATTTATTTTTTAAAAAGAAATATTAAAAGCACTTTTCATTACATACACCCCAACCCACTCCTTCAGCTATCTATTGTCATGGCCTTCAGTAAAAATGTTAAATGTCGAGAAACTTTTCCTCACCTTTTCCTGATAGACATTTTAAAGTGGACACTTCATGCCCTACAACTAAAAAATAGGACTCCGTCTAATTTTTAGAAATTGCCTAAATTATCCTCTTTCCCTTCAAATATTTATTGAGTCACTACTATGTGCAAAGCTGTAGTATTCTCATGGGTAAAAGGCTGTTTGTTTTCTCAGGATATTAGTTATTTTAAGAAGTTAATGGCTAGGAAATCCAAGAGTAATTAATTATAAAACTGATTGTGTCCAATCCTTTTCCAGTGTTTGTGACTGCTTTACTAGTACATTTTAAGTCCAGAATAGGACCCTGGATCCACTTAATATTCCTATATGGCAAGGCCATTTTCCTTTGTCTTCCCAATAGTTTCACACCTTTACTCAGAAAGCCTTGGATTTCAAGCTATGCACCTACTTTGTGTTATTTTACTTCGAAAATTGCAGTAATTTTAAAATCAGAGAGTTTCAATCACTGGAGGGCTGCAGATCGATATCAAAGCTTTTGAAAGTGTAAAGCCTTCCTCCCTGAGGTCATAGGTTTGGAAGCAATCTACAAAAGAACCAGCAGATCCCCCACCCCGCCCCCTAACCATATATAGGCAGGGAATTTTAAATACTACTGCTGGCATTTCCCTCTTTCATATGGGCAGGCAGCAGCACCACCACAAAAACAAATAAAGCAACCCTGAAAACCAAGTTGTGGTGGATAGCTTAGAAACCCCTAGTCAGTGTTTAAAATCACATAATGATCTTCCTTAGGAGTAAAGTCTCTGGTGCTATTCACTCTCCGGCTGAATGCTGCCAGGTATAACAATACAGGACTGTTTTAAATGGAGATTTAGTGAGCATGCTCTCTTATAGGCTCCTTTGTTGCCCTGCTTCATGGCAGCAAGCTAGAAGCTTATTCCCCAGAGGAGGTTTTTGTTAAAGGCAGGTATGCTGAAAGCCTGCTTTGTGTACCAAATTCTGATTCTGAAGCTCTCTAGGAAATGGCGATTTCCTTTGCATCGGAATTGGTGAAGCTCCTAAAGCGACCAGCATGGAGTGGGGGGGTGCGAGGAAAGTGGGGAAAGAGAGGAATACATAAATACTTACACTCAACACTTTCACACACAATATAGTTTAATCTTCAGGGAAATTTGACGCTTGCGGTTGAAGTTAGTTTGTCTTGGGTTTTTTTGTTTGCTTGTTTTAAAATTACTTGCTGTAATGGCTATTGTTACACTCTTATTGAGGACTATTTTAGCCTGATTAGATTGAAGTTTACAAATATAGTTTATGGAACTATGTTATCATCTAGAAATTATTTTAAAAGTGCTTAAATGGCATTGGAGATTATGTAATTAGGTTTAAATGCCCATTATCGAATAAAATCAGTATAGTTCTAGGCATGTGTAATAACTGTAGTTAGCAAAACTGTTGCTACTAGTTTATGGGAAAGATGTTTTCCTTGGAGCTAAGCAGGTGTCCTAGGTTTAATTTTAAGATTCCTGTCTCTTCCTCAGGGGGTATTAGTAGACTATAGGGACTCAGCTTTCAGAGAAGAAAAGGGAATTATTCACACTGTGTGACAATGCTCTCTCGACCCAGTTAAAAAGCAAAAAGGTAACCTCTTGTCTTTATAAGGATCATAAATACAGTTATTTTAGTGGTTTCGAGTCAGTAATTTTATCTGTAATTCCAGGACTGAGAACCAAAGCTCTTGCTTTGCATGGGTTTAAACTTGAGGGCTCCTTACTAATCATACTCTTTGGCTTGTGCCCCTGTGAACATCAGAATTTGAATTGTGTCTAGGTCTCCACAAAAAGAGGTAAAGGGCCTTCAAATCCCATGCAAGGACTCAAAGTAACAACATTATCAAATACAGGACAGAAATTATTTGGCCCAACAACAACAAAAATACAAGAAATCTTGTACCCAGATCCTTAGAAAATCTAAACACCTGTCTTTTTTTCTCTTCTCCAAATCCTCCACAAGGATGCTGTCCTCAAGACTTAGGGCACTACCCTGAGTGTCATTCAGGGTTGCTAAAGAGTCTTGCATCCCTTTGGTGAGCCCTACTTCTACCAGGGTCAATCCAGGTGCCCCAGACTTGCAGCACTACCCTTTGGGTCCTGTCTACCTTGTGGGAAAAAACAAAAGAGTTGATAGAAAGTTCAACCCTACTCCCTGAAAGCTTTGGCTCCTTTGTGGACTGAGAATTCTAATACTTGGTCCATTTCCACTAATCTGCCACTGCTGTTGCCAGCTTGCACTGAGATAGTAGTTCCCTGCTTAGCCCAGAAACTCATTGTCATGCAAGAATTCTTCCTTCATCCAGGAAGTTTGGTCTTAGAATTCCTCTGTTTGTCCAACATGTCATCCATTATCCCACCACTACTTTTTTTCCACTGATGCTGTCTTACAATATTATGCTTCCCAGCTCACCCCCAGAAGCTCCTTACTACTCTGCTACTGCCTCTATCTGTCCCCATCTCTGAAGCCTCAAGATTCCCTCCTGTCTCAGGGGATGTGGATTACATGACCCCCTGGTGCATAGATTTCCTTGAAGAAACCTTGGGACCACAGGCTGTGCAGGAAATCTCTGTGTTTACAACTGGAATCTCTCTGGCTGTCTCAGCTTCGGTTCTTCCTAGACTCTTTTTAAAAGGCCTAGTTCCAGGTACTCTGAAACTGTCCATCATCTTTAGTGTGGTTAGAGTGGGCCATGCCCATGGAAAAGAGGCTGGCTCTTCACATCATCAGAGAGATATGTAATGCTAGAACAAAGTATCAAATGTGGTGTCACTGGGACTGTTTTCCCCTAAGAAAAAAAGGCTTTACTCACTGAAAAAAGACCTTACTGACCAATCTCTACACATTGTTTTAAATAAGTTTGTGTTGTTCTCCTTGATTTGACTGCTTTGGCCAAATGTTTTGCCAGGATGTGTACACAACTAGAGGCACCAAAGGCATTCTGATTATCTCAGAAAGATAGATTCTTTATAGTCCTGGCAGTTAGGCAGGACTTGAGAGGACTTAGAGGCACGAAGACTTGACTTCAGATCTCCACTTACTAGCTTTATAACCCTGGACAAGTCACATAACCATTGTCTGCCTTAATTTCCTTATCTGTAAAACAGGTACCTCTCCGGGTCTTTGTGAGCAAAAAAGGTTGTTGTGTCATTTCAGTCATGTTTGACTCTTCATGACCCCATTTGGGGTTTTCTTTGCTATTTCCTTCTTCAGCTTATTTTACAGATGAGGAAACTGAAGCAAACAGTGACTTGCCCAGGGTCACACAGCTAGTAAGTGTCTGAGGCCAGATTTGAAACTGAAAAGATGAGTCTTCCTGATTCCAAACCCATTGCTCTATCCACTGCAGTACCTACCTGTCCTGGTGATAAAGTGAGGTAAAATTTACAGAGTGTTTTTGCGAACTTTAAATGGCTATATCCTTGCTAACTATTATTACTGATCAAGCCTGGATAGAAACAAAGGGGAGGAAAGTTGCCTGAGACCACTGCCTCCAGTTACTCCCACTCACTCAGCAAACCTCCCACCAGAAAACTTCTGGCTCTGTCCAGGACAATCCAGATTGTCCCTTCTTTGAAGGTACTATAATAATATGTATCAATAAAATCTCTTTTGTTCAATTCAAGCACCCGGTTGATACTCACTGAGATTAGACCATCTATTGCACCCTCTGTCTCTCTGTCTCTCTGTCTGCCAACCATAACCTCCCTTCTCAACTGCATTCAGTTCGAAAACAGTCTGAAAGAACTAAAGATTCAGGATATAGGTCTGTGTGACAGCCATAGCAATTTATGGGACATGGAAGTAGGAGCACAGGCATTAATGGATAGACATTCTGCATCCTGCTTCTTGGAGCCTCTATGTAACTCAACTTTGTTCAGTTGAGTTAGAGCATTTTCTAGTGCCTCACTCTGAGAGTGGCAGCAGCAACAGCAGGAGCAGGGTGCCAGGTGGCCTCCCAGAGTGGCTGGGCTTTATTCAGGTCCATCATCTCTACCTAATTTAGCATGCACACTCCCAGGAGCTCCATGTTTCCTCTTGGTTTCTCTTGTTCACTTCTAACCTTAGGCAAGGTGTAAGCTTTTTTGTACTACCCACGAAATTAGGAGCGAGCCAGGGAGCCATCTCCAGTTGTCCTGATCTGTACCTGGCCACTGGACCCAGATGGCTCCAGAGGAGGAAATGAGGCTGGTGACTTTGCACAGCCTCCCTCATTTTAATCCAATTCACTCACAAGTCATGACATCATTTTCCTGATGTCATGGTCCCCTTCAAGAATGAAGGACAAACAACAATAAAAAGGAGGGAGCCATCTCATTGGTCTTGGTCTTGAAGCCCCTAGAAGCTTGAGCAGGCAATAAGAACTTTATGTCTTCCAGAGGACACTGATCTCCAGGGCCTGTTATGCTCTTAATAGAGGATGGAGACAAATAGTTAAGGAGAATAAGTTAGGACCAATAAGAAGATATGTACTTAATAAGTTGCATTTTAGACCTCTTCTTCTCATCTTCTAGCACTCACTGAATTCTGGTTACCCCCACAAGACAGTATATACACCTGGTCATCCTTTCCAGTATGACCTGTATCCTAACATATACCCTTAACTCCCTGGTTCAGGTGGGGAAGTTGGAATACTATTTGTTCCCTGTTGCCACTTCTGTCCCTCTGCCACCATCACTCAGCAACCTCTCATACTTTGAAAATCACTCTATCCGAATTTATCACGTAATTGAAATCTTACTGGCTGTTTAATCTTCCAGCCTACAAGACATTCTCCCTGCATTAAACGTTTTAAAATTATGAACTTCAGCACTAAAAGAAGAGCATATCCAAACACAGAGCAGAACACAAAGATAAAATAAATAACACTATGAATTGCCATTTCATGATGCTTGTTTCAAAAAAAAAAAGAATATAATAAATTATCTACATTACTTTCAAAACCATCTTACTTGTCTGTGTTTCTTTATGAATTTCCTCTGTTCTCTTCTATGCATTTTATTTTTAATCTTTCATTTTATCTTATTTTTCAATTAACATGCATTTGAAAAATTGTTTCAAGGGCCTTTTTTTTTATTTTTGGCATCACTATTGCTACCCCTTCCATCTCCTCCTTTTCTCATCCTCTTCAATTAAAAAGTGAAAGAAAGAAAGAAAACCTTTGTTACAAAATATAGTCAAGCAAAATAAATTCACACAGTAGCCATGTTCAGAAGTGTGTATCTCCTTTTCCATCCTGTGCCCACTCCACTCTGTCAGGAGGTGGATAAATATTGATTATAGGTATTCCAGACACCGAGTCTTTGAAAGTTGTTTTACTTTACATGTTAATTGTATAGATTATTCTTGATTCTGTTCCCTTCACTCTGGATCCATTCTTACTACCCAGGATTCTTTGAAATTGTCTATTTCATCATTTCACACAATGCAATAATAGTTCATTATATTAATATATCACTTTGTTCAGTCACTCCTCGGCTTTCTAAAAGGCAATCCAAGACATTCCTCTCCCCTTGCTTAGATTCTGGATCTTTGCTTTTCTTCTCCTGCCCCTTTTTGTTCCTCATTTGAGGATCAGGAAATATGTTTTGTTTGTGATGATTCCTTCTCCAGTACTATCCTCCTCATCCACCTTCCTATCCCCACTGGTTTCCCTGTTGAGTTTGATACCTTTCTACACCAAACTTGGTGTGTGTATGTGTGTGTGTGTGTGTGTGTGTGTGTGTGTGTGTATTCAACTCTCCTTTGTTTCAGATAAGAATGAGGTTCAACTGATGCTCACTCCTCCTATCCCTCAATATTTATACTGTTCTGCTCATCTACCCCAATTATCAGTCAATTAATAAGCATTTATTAAGCATCTACTATGCTCTAAGCACTGACTAAGCACTTGATTATGACAGCAAATTCTACTTTTTCCTTACTCCTTTCTATACCAGGGTAATCCTTTCTTCAAACCCTCAGAATGGAACCAATCTACCCCAGGACTTCTGTTCTCATGGAACTCTATCAATAACTTTTTTTATTATTAATTTATTTATTTTTAGTTTTCCACATTTTCTTCCCTTTTCTCCCCTCCTTCCCACTCCAAGATGGCATTCTAATTGCCCCTTCCCCCAGTCTGTCCTCCCTTCTATCACTCCCCTCCCTTAGCCCCTTACTTTTTTGTAGGGCAAGATAGATTTCTAAACCTCATTGCTTGTATATCTTACTTCCCAGTTGCATGTAAAAATAATTTGTAACATTTGTTTTTAAAACTTTTGAGTTCCAAATTCCCTTCTTCCTTTCCCACATATCCTCATTGAGAAGGCAAGCAATTCAATATAGGTTATACACGTGTACTTACGCAAAACACGTCCATAATAGCCATGTTGTGAAAGACTAAGCATATTAACCTCCACCCTATTCCACCCCCCACTTACTCTGTTTTCTCCTTTGACCCTGTGCCTTTTCAAAAGTGTTTGCTTCTGAATGCTCCCTCTCCCAATCTGCCCTTCCTTCTATCATTTCCCTCCCTTTATCCCCTTCCCCCTTAATTTCCTGTAGGGTAAGATACCCAATTGAGTGTGTATGTTATTCCCTCCTTAAGCCAAATTCGATGAAGGTAAGATTCACTCATTCCCTCTCACCTCCCCCCTCTTCCCCTCCATTGTGAAATCTTTTTCTTGTCTCTTTTATGTGAGATAATTTAACCCATTCTATCTCTTCCTTTCTCCTTTTCCCAATATACTCCTCTCTCACCCCTTAATTTTATTTATTTAGACATCATCCCATCATATTCAACTCACCCTGTGCCTTCCATCTATCTCTATCAGTGTTTCTCAGCCTGTGGGTTATCTTCATTTTAAATACATCCTGCATATTGGATATTTACATTATGATTCATAACAGTAGCAAAATTACAGTTATCAAGTAGCAATGAAAATAATTTTATGGTTGGGGGTCACCACAACATGAGGAACTGTATTAGAGGGTTGTGGCATTAGGAAGGTTAAGAACTACTGATCTATACATATATACATACATACACATACATATATACGTGTGTATATATATGTGTGTGTATATACATGTATGTGTGTGTACATAGATAGATAAATAGACAGATATAGATAGATAGTATTTCCTCTAACTACCCCAAATCTGAGAAAGGTCTCATGGGTTACAAATATCTTTCCGTACAGGAATGTAAATAGTTCAACTTTTTTTTTTTGCTTTTTTGGAGGGGCGGTTGGGGTCAAGTGACTCACCCAAGGTCACACAGCTAGTACATATTGTGTCTGAGGCCAGATTTGAACTTGGATCCTCCTGACTCCAGACCCAGTGCTCTATTCACTGCAAACAGTTCAACTTTAATACATCAATTATGATTTCTCTTTCCTATTTACCTTTCATGTTTCATATATTTGAAAGTCAAATTTTCTGTTCAGCTCTGGTCTTTTCATCAAGAATGCTTAAAAGACATCTATTTCATTGAATATCCATTTTCCCCCTGAAATATTATACTCAGTTTTGCTGGGTAGGTGATTCTTGGTTTTAATCCAAGCTCCTTTGACCTCTAGAATATCATTTCCCAAACCCTTTGATCCCTCAATGTAGAAACTGCTTGTGTTATCACGATTGTATCTCCACAACACTCTAATTGTTTCTTTCTGATTGCTTGCAATATTTTCTCCTTGACCTGGGAACCCTGGAATTTGGCGACTATATTCCTAGGAGTTTTCTTTCTGGGATCTCCTTCAAGAGGTGATTGGTGGATTCTTTCAATGTCTACTTTACCCTCTGTTTCTAGAATATCAGGGCAGTTTCCCCTGATAATTTCTTGAAAGATGATGTCTAGGATCTATTTTTGATCATGGCTTTCAGGTAGTCCAATAATTTTGAAATTATCTCTCCTGGGGGGGAGGGGGGCAGAGCCAAGATGGCAGCATAGCAGCAGCAACATATCACAGCTCTCACATAGCCACCCCAAAATACCCATAAAATATGACTCTAAACTAATCCTGGAACTCCAAAATGCACACAAATATACTTTCCCCTAAAGTCAGCTCAGCTATGAGGAACCATATCAGCACTGCGAACCAAAACCAGCCTGGCCTGAAGCCCTAGCTGAGCCCCGGAGGCGGCTGGACAGGAGCAGCCAAGGAACCTCTGCTGAGCGGATTAGCGGCAGCTGCAGCAGCATTCAGAACTAGGTCAGTGGGACTTGTAAAATCAGGGCAGAAAAGTGGTCTGGCCGAAAGGCCTCCAGTGCTGGAAAGCAAAAGGCAGAGGTTTTGCACCCGCCTCCGCATTGCAGCTTCCGCACCCATGGCCTGCAGACTGCAGGAGGACCAAGCGATTGTTCAGAGGCCAAGTGCTCTCATGTTGAGCAGGCTGGATCCGGATTGCGGTCTTGGGCTTTGGTCTTGTGGGTCTTCTTTATCCAGCGAGCCGGAAGTAAGTAGGAAAGGGACCCAGCACCTTCCTGAGGGCTATGGCAGCCAGGAGGACCCCAGCAATTTGGGACAGAGCTTTCCCTTCTGGAAGCAGAGCCCCACAGAGATTTAAAAAAAAAATCACAGACTGAACAACCATGAGTAAGAATAAGCATAAGAAGCAGGGTAAGAACAGCAACCAAACCCTAGATTCCTTCTTTGAAGATAAGAAGGACCAAGGCAGAGAGCTGCAGGAGGACAGTGCAGCCAGAGCTCCCCCACCAGGGGCTTCCAATAAACATGAAGATTGCCTTAAAGCTAGAGATGAGCTGAAGAAGGATTTTCAAAACCAAATTAGAGAAGTGGAAGAAAAATTGGGAAGAGAAATAAGAATGTTGCAA
>JAQQSU010014119.1:0-11495 GCA_028627135.1 Pseudochirops cupreus | reverse complement strand
TTTTTATCCCTATCTAGTTTTGCTATAATCAGTAATTCTAAGAAGTCTTGAAAACCTAGTGATGGTGGGCAAAAGGTTGCAACCTTTTCAGAAATTCCTACTTCTATTTTTATGGAAACTTTATTATTTTCTAACATCTTCAAACATTTAAATTTTTCTCTGTTTTTCTTTATCAGCTGACTACTAGCTTACAGAAACTTATACAAGTAGCCTGCTAAAATGATATCATATATTTTATGGAAGCAAAATGCAGCAAAAAAAAATCTTTTAAAATCTTTCTATACACACATTTCACTTTTATGAGGCACTTTCTCATTTTTATATGATAAGCTTCCAGAAAATGGACTTAGTAATTATACCTCTGGAAGCCACTTGCCCTGTGTTGATAATATGTGAAAATATCCTGCTGAAAACTACCTTTCCAGGAGGATGGTTCTGTTCCTAAGACTTGGAGCTTTCTTTATTCTGAATTTTGTAAAAGTAGGAGAATAAAGATAATTAAACAAGAAAAATGATCTGTGTTAACTTTCAAGTTTCCTAACACAAATTATAAATTATATCATAGTGACTTATTTTTATCTTGGACAACTTCAAGCAGTGTTTGCTAATCTTATGTTTTTCTTCTAAATAGAAGTTACAGAAAATAATACAATTTTGGTTGTTTCATTGAGCTTTGGGTGGAGACTACTTATCATGTTCTTTACAATGATGAAATTTAATTTATTACATTTATTGACTCAAATGTACAATATTATAAACATAATTATGGTTGAATTAAAATTCTGCCTTTAATCTGATACTTTGATTTATAAAATGCTACATATATATGTCTATATACATGTATGTATGTATGTATGTATGTATGTATGAATGTATAAATTGTATGTTCTCTACCCTTGTTGGGTCACATGATGTTCTCTTCAAACAAAAATTTATATATAAAAAAGAAATTGAAAAGTAAACACAAACAAGTAGGACAGCATTGATTCTAACAATCAATTTATTTAATACTTTAATAAAATTGTGAGTGGCACATAATAAGATTCACAATTTCACATATCCCTTTTTCTGTTTAGTTTGTATATGGAAACATTTTCATTTTTGTTTTAGAGTTTGTGAATCTTGGGATTTTTTTTAAATAAAGAACCGAATAGAAACGTACATAACCAGCTTATCTTAATATATGTTTATACACATGCCAAGCAATTTGCACATAGTAGTGTGAGTAATATGACTAACTTTTAAATTATTTTTTTCAGTCAAATAAAATCCTTTTCTCCCTCCTACCTCTCCTCTCCCACCCCACTGAAACAAAACCAACCGCCTTGTACAAATAGATAGAAATCGATATAAAACCAAACAAAACAACTTCTCACTACAATGAATTATCTCCAAAGAAAATCTGTATATATCAACTTAATGGAAGTGATTACTAGCCACCTTGTCTTGGAAGTCATCTTTTTCAATTATTACTTCAGTATAAGCTCTGTAAAGAAGGGAATACTAAAAGGTCAAGAAATTAGGTGGTTCCCTGAGATCTAGGAAATTCTTCAGATGGCTTTAGGGAACTTAGAAAACATATTCTAAGTTTTATGTGTCTATAAGTATTCATTGGATCAGATTTTAATCTGTGCCACTGACTCAGATCTTTCTATTTGGTGGCGGTGCAAGAAAATCAGATTATAAATCTCTCCTGAAGATGGCAGAATAAAAGAAAACAGAAGAGTGAAATTCATAACCAGGAAAGTTTAAAAAGGAATATCAGACCAAGAAAGAAACAAACAATCCCAAGAAGAAACTAAAATGAGTACATTTTGCCAGGCAAGTCAGTATAAAGAGGTAGAAATCTGTGGGCACTAGTAAACCATTATAGTTAGAAAAGCTAAGAAATGGTGACAGAGTTTAATATGGATCTTACTTTCCTAGTTTAACTCCCCATGTAGTCTTTCCCTGTGTAGGAAACTCAGGGCAATTAACCTGGAAATGTGTCACCTTAGTAGGTTTCCTGCACACAGATGTTTGAGAGTAGATCATTCTAGAGAAGACTCACACTTACCTGACCTGCTCATCCCTCTTGCTGGGTATGTTCCCGCCACCTTAGAATAGAGTGGTCAGAAGTCAGATGCCAGATAATATAGATCAATGCTAAATAAAACCTCACAGTTTATCCCAGAAGTTCACAATGTCTAGACCCAACACAAAGACCTAATTCAGGAAGACTGGAAAAGTGAATAACCATGAGAAAACATTAACATTAAGATTATATCACAGAGCCAGGAAGACTCAAGACTCTAAACCAAAAGAAGAGAATAACTCCACATCATCTATAAGCAAAGTCTTAAAAAAAAATGACAGTTGTCAATTTCTACTGCCATTCTTGGAAGAAATGAAGGAAGAGTTTTTAAATGACCATATGAAGTGAATAAGAGCTGTAAAGGACAGAATAGGGGGGAAAGAGAGCTCTAGATAAGAGAAGCAGGAGAATAAAAAGTGTTTTTTCACAGGATATATAAATGTTTATTCACATAAAAGACTTCTGGAAATTGTATCTAAGACAAACACCAAAGACTTCATAAAAAAAGAAATATCTGAAAAAAAGAGGAACTTGAAAACAATCAGAGGATATATGATCTTTCAAAAATAACTGCCTCAAATAACAGGTCAAAGAGAAAAAAATCTAAGAATTATTAGAACAAAAATCTGGATCATAAAACAGAGGATAAATGTAACATTTCAATAAATCATTAATAAAAAATGTATAAATCGATTGAAAGGGCAAGGAGTAAAGAGAAAGAATCTACTGATCACATGTTGAATGAAAACATTAAATGAAAAATCCTAAGAACATCAAAGGCCAAATCAAGAGCTTCTAAGTCAATGAAAAAATACCCTAAGCAACCAGAAAGTTACAATCATGATCAGATGAGACTTGACAATTACTTTCATATGAAAAATAGGAAAACTTAAAGTATGATAGTCTATTTCAGGGGTGGAGAACCTGAAGCCTCTAGTAACATGTGACCTTGTAGGTCCTGGGGGGCAATCATTTTACTGAGTTCAAGTTTTACACAATAAAACCTTTTGTTAAGGGGATTTGTCCTGTGAAGTTTGGATTCAGTCAAAGGGTCACAATTATGGATATAGAGGGCTACATATGGCCTTGAAGCAAGAGGTTCCCCCCCCCCCCCAGTTTACAAAAAAATCTAAAATATTACAAGAAAAAATAATTGACTTATCAAAGACAAATATAATTTTTATGGGAAAATGGAACTTTAGTGCAATAGAGGACTTCTAAGTATTTCTGACTGAGAGACAATAGCTGAGATAGATACTTTAAATTGAAAACATAGAATTGAAAAGAAAACTAGAAAGGTAAATAAATCTCCAAAATGGAAAAGAATTATATATAGATGAAGTCAGATTCTTATGAGAGAAAAGAAACAGGTATTACTTCAGAAAACTAACCTCTTGAAAGGCTATAACAGTAAATAAACAGGAGTCTTGGAACAGTTTTGTTATATTTAGTAATCTTTAGAGAAAATTGAAAAAAGAAAAAAGAAAAAAAGGTATTCACTGAGGAAGAAGCAGGGAAAAAAGACAATGGCATTTACTATTTCACTTAATTTAGAACACACGAGAAGGAGACTATATAAACAAAGAGATGTTGAGAATGAGCCACACATGAATCTTACTTTCATCTGAACCAAAGAAAAAATGAACACATGCACACACACACGCGCGCGCGCGCACACACACACAACCTCCATAGAATTTCATGTAAATATGTGCTAAATTCAACAGACTGAAGAAAGTGAAAATAGGGGTTAAGATAGAATGACGACTACGGGAGTGATTAGTCATAAACAAAACAAACTCCATTTTTGAAAGAAGAAAAATGAAGTGGAGGATAAAAGGGGAAGAAACTATAAAAACTTGTGACCAGTGAATGGGTGAAAAGAAATGAAGAATAGTGGAGTGGAAACAGATTGTATCAAATTTAGATCACTAGCATGGAAAACAATCTTCTTTGTATACCCTCTTCTTTGTAAAGAAGCAGTGAGGGAAAAAAGTATAAAAGAAAGTCAGTGAAGAAAATTAAACTGATTTCAATTATGAACAACTAAAATCTCTTCACCAACAGCTTCATAACATTTGAATATGACAGGAATGAAAAGGGAAATTTAATAATTATAGAAAACTGTCATAGAAATAAGTGCATTTTAAGTTAAAAGGATGCCCAATGAATGCAAGAGATAACAAATTCACTGACACATTAAAAGTTAAGAATGAGGGAAATAATCAAAAATATCAGTAAAATTAATGGCAAAAAACAGTAGAAGGAAGAAGGGCAGTGAATACCTATTTCCCTAAAATAAAAACATCATTCTTTGAAGACAAACTGCCCATGAAGTTTAACTAGAAGAGGATTCTTCAATTCTTTTGTCACATTTCTAGTGATCTATAATTCAGAGAAGTGATCTAGGACATTGGGATGAAAGAACAAATGCTAGATGCAGAGAAATGGAGAAGAAAATGTTTGGACGTGTCTTAACAAATTCAGAATTTCACCACTAAAAGAATGCAAAAATGTCATTCAGGGTGCTTTTCATATCAAACAGAAATGAATTTGTCTGGGGGCCAAACAACAAGGCAATAGATATATTTTTCATTCAGCACACTCAATTCCCATGAACCAAAAATATATTTTAGAAGCACCGATCAAAATATTTAGTGAATCTCATCATGAAATTCTCTGATCAATAACAAAGACAGGGTGCTTTATATAGGAAAAATTGTGTGTTGTCTTTCATATTATACACCCACATTTCCACTGGTAGATAAATTGCTGTGTAAACACAATTAGATTTTTTTAAAATTCCCATCATGAAACAACACTACAGAGACATATCCAAATGACCCCAAAAATAACTGGCTTAAAATATTTAATCAAAGCAGTTAAACTTTGAAAGGATGTAATATACCAGTAATTTAGGAGGAGAGATGAAGTCTCCTTTAGCTATATCAGGAAAGGAAGTGTTTTTTTTAGCTTGCAAGAAAATGTGGCACTACAAATAGCTCTGTGTACCAAAATACATCCCATAATAAATTGCATCAGCAGCTGATTATCCATGTATGAATAATGTATGAAATATGGATATCTTCCCTTCACTCTTAAGATCTAATTGCCTACTGGAGCTGTTGTTTCTATCCCATATCCTGACAGAGGGAGAAAAATTTAGAGATTTTTGGAAAGTATTCACATGATTCCTTACAAAAAATCACTAAAGATACTATATGGAAATAATGTGCACTAGCATTGGTTTGGGCCTACCTAATAAATATTTTTATCACCAAATAGACTTATTTTTTTCCTTCTTTGCATAAGTTTATTAGTGTCCCTTCCCTGATTCCAATGTCAGATTTGTGCCTAAATTTATCCAGCAGCTTGATCCTTGTTGGTCCCTTTTTCCAACATTTAACTTATTTCCTTAAATTTATCTATTTATTTATTTATCTATGTATTTATTTATTTGTTCATTCATTCATTCATTATTGGTTTTCAACATTCACTTCCATAAGATTTTGAGTTTTAAAGTTTCTATCCCTTTGTTCCCACTCCTCTCCCCAAGATAGTGAGTGATCTTATATAGGCTCAACATATGCATTGATATTTAAACATATTTTCCACTAGTCATGTTGTAAAGAAGAATTAGAAGCAATGGGAAGAACAATGATAAAGAAGAAAAAAAGAGAGAAAAGAGAGAGAAGAGAAAGAGACAGAGACAGAGACAGAGAGAGAGACAGAGACAGAGAGACAGAGAGAGAGAGAGAAATAATAGTATGCTTCAATCTACATTCAGACTACATATTTATTTTTCTGGATGTGGATAGCATTTTTCACAATGAGTCTTTTGGAGTAGTCTTTGCTGTGTAGAGTGTTTTCCTGGTTCTGCTCCCCTCCCTCAGCATCAGTTCATATAAGTCTTTCCAGGTTTTTCTGAAGTTCACATGCTCATCATTTCCTATGGAACAATCATATTCCATTATATTCATAAATGCAACCTGTTCAGTAATTCCTCAATTGATGGGCATCCCCTCAATTTCAATTCTTGGCCCCCACAAAAAGAGCTACAGTAAATATTTTTGTTCATGTGGGTTCTTTTCCCATTTTTATTATCTCTTTGGGATACAGACCTAGAAGTGCTATTTCTGGGTCAAAATGTATGCACAGTTTTATAGGCCTTTGGGAATAGTTCCAAATTGTTCTCTAGAATGGTTAGATCAGTTCACAACTCCACCAACAATGCATTAGTGTTCTAATTTTCCCACATCTCCTCCAAAATTTATCATGTTCTTGTTTTATCATGTTAGTTAATCTGATGGGTATGAGGTGGTACCTCAAATTTGTTTTCATTTTCATTTCTTTAATCAACAGTGATTTAACATTTTTTTCATATAGCTATAGATAGCTTTAATTTCTTCATCTGAAATTTGCCTGTTTGTATCCTTTGACTCTTTATCAATTGGGAAATGACTTGTATTCTTGTAAATTTGACTCAGTTCTCTATATATTTTAGAAATGGGGCCTTTATCAGAGACATTGGTTGCAGAAATCATTTCCAAGCTTTTTGCTCCTCTTCTAACATTGGTTGCACAGTTAACTCATTTGAAACAAACATTTTAAAAATAAACATAAATCAAGAAAATATTTTGGGGGCTTCCCTAATTATGCTCCAGTTATGAAAAATATTTAATTTATTAAATAAATTCATTTCGTTAATCATTTGCCAAGGACCTTGCTATGAAATCATTCAGCTAACACTAGAGATTTAAAGCAAAACATGAGGAGGAAAAAATCTTTCTGCAGAGAGCTTAAATTCTGCTAAGGAAGGGAGAATGTTAATAACTGGATAAATACAAGATAATTTAAGGAAGAATGGAACTTTACCAACTTGGAAGTGGAAAGAGAGCCAAAAATTCCTTTCTAAAAGAGATGGTACACATGTAGGGCTTCAAAGAAAGATAGAGATTTTTAAGCTAGAGTTTGAAGTAAGAATGGAGCGTATTCCAGCCATGGAGGACAGTCTATACAAAACCAGAAAGGAGGACATGGAATTCAAGGTATGTCAAATTCTCTGGAATAAAGAGGAATTGAAAGGAGAGTGCTGACTTAAAGTTTCTTTGGGTTATGATACTTTGGAAAATAATAATAGAAAAATATTCATTTTAAATTGGGTTAATAATTGCATTTTTGTCCTCTTAAAAATATCTCAGAATATAAGTTTAATTTCCAACCAAAAGAGTCTTAAGTGGAAAACTTCTTTACAGATCCGTTAAAAAAATCTGGAGTCTTTGAACAAAGGAGGCTGTTCACAGCACTTAAAGCTTTAGTAGATGATACTGGACCTTTCAAAGATCCTGGAGTGATATGAAAATGACAGAAAATTCTATGTGTAAATTCTCCAACTCTGTACTTGTTTATGGACTAAGTTCTTATTTTTCTGAGTTCTATTTAATTGTTCTCTTGAAGTCAGTAACAATCATGTCTTCAGTGCTCTCCAATAGTGTTCAATAATTTTCACATTTGTGAAATGAGGGGCTGTACCAGATGACCTCTAAACTTCCTGCCAGTTCTAAAATTCTATGATTTTCTGTGGAAATAAGAATACATTCTGTTCAATAGAGCCCATTTATCTTAAAGTGTCAGAAATGTAAGAGATCTCTAATGGATAGTATGGTTTATTATCTAACACCTCTTCCAAAGGAGGAAAAATATTTTCTAAATATTTTTTAATTAGTCTTTACAGATTAATAGAAGAGTATATAACAGCAAAAAGTCATACAATAGTATATGCGTTTCTCTACAAGGCAGGAATGAAAATTTCATTTCAAATGTTACATTTAGACAAAATAAGCATTATATAGGATACTTAACATAGCATGGTTTTATGTACACATTGTAAACACACATTCACAGCATCACAAAAGTCTTAGCAGAGTTTTGGTTTAAAATGTTTAAGCTATTAAAATTTAGAATATAATTTTAAACATTAATTGCTTAAAACTGCAACTTTTGAGTCAACTTGTAGGTAATTAAAATCCATTTTCATCCTAAATTTCAAGTTATAAAATACGTACACATAAACATAAATATATATATATATATATATATATACATACATACACATACATATATATACAAATAGAGAGAGAGACAGATAGAAAACAGACAAAATACATATTCACAATTTGAAATTTAGGGTGAAAATGGATTATGATTATTGTACGACTAAGAAATGCTCTCATGTGTCCTGGTATCAAAGTTAAAATGAAATACATTACTTTTGTTGCTCAGTCATTTCAGTTGGGTCTGACTCTTTTTGAGCCCATTTGGAGTTTTCTTGGAAAGATTCTGTGGTGTTTTGCCATTTATTTCTCCAGCTTATTTTACAGATGAGGAAATTAAGGGAAACAGTACTAAGTGACTTGCCCAGGATCATAAAGATAATGTGTCTGAGGCTGAATTTAAACCCAGGTCTTCCTGACACCAAGTCTGGTGTTCTATCCACTGGCCACCTAATTGCTCGAAGTCATTATTTTGTTTAGCAGTCTAAAAGGAAGCATTAACATCAAATAGAAAGAAATGGATTTAATGGAAAGAAATACCAGAAAGAGATATTAAGAATTTTGAAGTAACAATTATCTAATCAAACAGATTTTTAAAATTGAAAAGGACAAAGGAGAGAGAAAACTGTCTATTAAATACACAAAAAGTAAATAGTAAAGAGAACAGTTCAAAGGAAGGGAGAATATTAGCTAAGACCCTAAGAAATTCACAACGTACAAAATCCAGGGGAAAAGAAACCTAAAAACATCCATGTCCCTCATTGTTGATAAACAAATTCTTCAAAATGTGGTTAAGGAAAATAAATTAGGTAATTAAAATTAAGGGGACAAATTCGATCTGACAGGCATCACACCATGAAAACACAGGAAAACAATTTAGATTAGAACAAATTAGAACAAATAGAACAAAACATTTTGTTCTATTATCTCACTTACTACTGATTTCATTATTATTTTTGTTACTTCTAATTTCCTTGGCAATATCCTTCTTTATAGATAGAAGGCAGAAGTCTAGCACTGGTCAAATTGATTCCAAATGTAAACTAATTGAACATAAATTTATGGAATTTATAGTCTAGTTTTGTCTATGAAAATGTACCCCAACATCTCGAAATAGCGAGATGTGGTCCTGCATTTTCAGAGTCTATATCAGAGAAGTACAAACTCTTTGAAGTTCTAACAGGCTGAAAAGATTTCAAATATAGAACAAAAAAATGGACTATCTCTTATTTCAGACTAGCCTAACTAAGTTGAGAGATCATTAATACCAGAACCTTTGCCACCAGGTGACTTTGTTTGTTTTAAATAACAGAAGCTTATAATAACAGTCTAGTGTTGAGGCACTATTTGCATTAATAGAATGAGTAACCATACCAGTCACATCACAATTCTTTTGAATTATGAATTACTAATATTATTCTTTATACCTTAATAAAATATCTCTTCTTTCACATTGCACCTCTTTTCATTCTAGAACTTGCAGGGATAGAGGATTCTGGACAAGAAATCTCTTACTATACATTAAGATATGTGTCAAGACTGACATACAGGATTTAGTCTCCTACTGCTATAACTAAGAATAGAAATAGACTTGATGATACTCTAGTCCCAGGGTAGCTTTGCTTCTCCATCTCAAAAAAAAAATTAACGCTGAATGAAAGAACAATCAATCTGGATCACTTTAAGTTTTGTCATTGTTTCCATAGTGACTCTCGTCTTCTTTTGAAATATAACTGCTATTATCAGTAAGACTGACATAATCCTAGCTTTTGACTGACACATACAATGAGGCAGAAACAGTGAGACTCAGTGAGAGTTTTCTCATTGATCAATGGGCTTGTCCTTTTCTTCACACCCACCAAATAACTTACACTGAATGACTTCATCTTTATAATGAAGATCATTTGACTTTAAGCAAGTTGCCACCACAGTGCAACCTAGGCAAAATTCTGATGCTTATCTATGGTCGCTTTAAGTTTCTTGCTTTTTCTATGATAACCTGCTCTCATCCCCTTCCTCCACTCCAAGTTCTTTTGGTACCCTTGTATTTCTATGATATAAGACCTGCAAAGAATGTTAGAAATATAACTTAAAATGCAGGATTTTGTGTAATTAATGGACATAGCATATAGTTTGGCAGTTATTAATGTTTTTGTCATCTTTTTCAGTAACAATATTTCCCCCTCCCTCTTAATAGCTTCTATTCCTTTAATTACCTTCTATGTTAGTGTCTCAATGGCCTCATGTTTTGAGCGCTTCCAGTACAGATCTATGGAAGAATATGTACTTGGTCAAGTCTGACAGCTTTTCCAATTGTTAGCACTATTTCTACTTCCTCTATAAGCACACATGGAACTATGATTTTAGAGTCCAAGTCCAATGGTTCCACTATCATAAAAGGAAGAAACAGGCCATTTAAATGCTTTCATTTTTTTTCAAATCTTGGAATCATTTTCATTATTTGTAATCCAATTTCCTTTCTTGAAGACCCTTTGTAATACTTTACTTAATTGGATACGTTATCAAGTTTTCTTTAATACGGTTTTGTTCTTCACTGCATCTATTTGCTTTATGAGACAATACTACTCTTAATCACTCATCATTTTACTATATAACAGTTTAGAAATGAGTTTCTATTCTAACCAAGTGTTAACTTTGGCAGCCATCTTTCTATGACGAATGAATAGGTATTTGCTGCCCAAGGGATTTTCATTGTTATGTTAATTAATTTATATTAGATAAGCTTCTAGAAGAAAATATTATAGTCAATGTTGTTGTTATTTCTGTTCTTCGTCTCTTTTAGACTTTCATTTTTAAGTAATTCAGAATTGTTATTTAAATTTACACCATATCCTTTTTTTTCCCTCTTTCTTGTTTTGTGTTTTTTTTTTACAAAATCTGATCTTAGGTCTGAAGAGCCAGTAGTAGTCTGACAGTACAGACAGCTGATTTGGGAATAATTACCACATCAATGTCAATTCTTTTCTTGTTTGTTAATATGAGTTCCAAGTGTGTGTGTGCATGTGTGTGGGTGCATGCGTGCACATGTGTGTGATAGATATCAGTATCTTTCCAAAAATCTGAGTTATGGAATTGAACATAACATTCCAGATACACTCTTGTTAGGCAGAGTACTGTGGGAATAATAAAGCCTAATATCTAATTTCAATTCAAGTAGTTACACCACAGCCTTTTTACTCTTTACTGAATGACTCTCTATCTCAATCTTTCATAGTTACTATTCTAAACATCCCTGTCTCTTTAATTGTGCTTTCTCACCTTTCTTCTTAGAATATTACATTTCCTCTCATAATACTTTACTGAGAAATACATCTCTCTCTCTCTCTCTCTCTCTCTCTCTCTCTCTC
>JAQQSU010014118.1:0-11495 GCA_028627135.1 Pseudochirops cupreus | reverse complement strand
TCCAATCTAATTCTGAAGACATTATTCTCTTCAGTGAGCTTTTGAAATTCCTTTTCCATCTGGGAAATTTGGCTTTTTAAGGCATTCTTGTCCTCATTGGCTTTTTGGGCCTCTTTTGCCATTTGAATTAATCTGTTTTTTAAGGTGTTATTTTCTTCAGTCAGGTTGTTGACTAACTTTTCATAATTTTCTTGCATCATTTTCATTCCTTCCCAAGTTTTCCTCCACTTCTGTTACTTGATTTTCAAACTCCTTCTTGAGCTCCTCCATGGCCTGTAATCAGTTCATATTTTTCTTGGAAGCTTTTGATGCAAGAGTTCTGACTTCATTGTCTTCCTCCCATTCCATGCTTTGATCCTTTTTGTCCCCAAAAAAGGAATCCAAGATTTGATTGGTCTGCTTGCTTTGCTTCTTCTGCTTGCTCACATTGCCGGTCAATTACTTCACTTTTGAGCTCTTTGCCATGGTAGAACTCTGCTTCCAGAGAGGAGAGCTTTGTCCCAAATTTCTGGGTTTTTTGCAGCTGCCAGAGCTATTAGGAGGGTGCCTTCTCTGCAGCCTCCACAAACTCTGGCTCACTGGCCACACCCCCAGGACCTCCACCCAAGACCATGACCTAGATCCAAGCAGGTTAAAGCAAGAACAATTACTCTCTGAATGGTTGCTTGGTCCCCCTATGATTTTCAGGCCAAGAGCTCTGGAGGTGACCTGGGGCAGGAGGGGGGAGGGGTTGTAGCTGTAGCCACTGCAACTCCAATACCTCTCACCCTGGGGGCAGAGGCTGGACCATGCCCTTCCTTTCCAACAGAGTTCCTGACTGAACTTTATAAATGCACTTTTGCATTTATGGGTTGAGAAGTCTGGAAATCACCACAGCTGCTGGTGATTCACTCTCCTGAGCAATCTTTAGACAAAGTCTGGAGGACCATGTTTAGGGTATGTCCTCTTTGGAATCCTTTTGTGTATGGATTAGACTAGATGCCTGCTGAATGTCTCTTCTGACTCTAATTCTGGGATTCTAATTATGAAGAGGTTGGAAGTAGGGGGGGGTGTGGATTCTTATCTGATCTGAATGCATGCATAACCATACCTTATTCTTCATCCCTGAATTTACTTGCTCCATTGTTCTAAGTTAATGTAAGGACTTTATTTAACTTCTTTATATGTTAATTCTGTGTTTCTCTAAGTCCTTTTAGGGGCCTGTCCCAACTTGTGTAGGGGGCTGTAGATCTTAAGCTACCAAGGAACCTGCTGATTTAGGAAAAAGGGAAGGGAATAAACATTTATATTGTACTTACTATGTGTCAGCAGCAGTTAGGCAGAGTAATGGATAGAACACTGGACCTGGAGTCAAGATGACCTGAGTTTAAATCTGACCTCTTAATAGCTGTATAACCTTGGGCAAGTCATTTAATTCTCTTTGTCTCAGTATGAGAGCTGGAAATGAGCTGGAAAAGGAAATGGCAAACCACTATAGTATCTTTGCCAAGAAAATACAAAATGGTGTCAGGAAGGGTTGGATGTCACTCAAACAACTGAACAACAACATCACTATGTGTCAAGCACTATGCTAAGTGCTTTACAACTGGTTAATTCATTTGATCCTTATAACAACCCTGAGAAATAGGTGATGTTATTCTTTTTTTAAAGTTGAGGAAACTTAGGAAACAAAGAAGTGAATTCCCCAGGGCCATATAGTTAATAGGTGTCTGCAGCTGGATTTGAATTCAGGTAGAATTGTAGTGCTGGAGAAGACTTCTGAGAGTCCCTTGAACATCAAGGACATCAAATTAGTCAATACCTAAAGCAATTCATTATGACTATTAATTGAAAGGTCAAATACCAAAGTTGAAGCTTAAATACTTTGGTCAAATAACAAGACAGAACTCATTGGAAAAGATTGAAGACAAAAGGGGAAGGGGACAGTTGAGGATGAGATAGATAGATAGGGTCACAAACATGAGTTTGGATGGACCTCAGGAGATAGTGGAGGACAGAAGGGGCTGGTGTGCTATGGTTAACAGGGTCAGGACAAGATGAACATGACTAAATGACTGAAGAGCAACAACAAAAACAATTTACTGACTTAAGGCCAGTTCTCTATCTACTGTGCCACCTAGGTTTCTCTATCATTTTGCTATCTTGGCCTAAAATCTTTCCCAGCACCATTTGCTTAATTAATAATTTTTTTGATGATGGAGAATTACATAGCTTCTAATTCTGGAATATAACACTCCAGGGACTGATTTTAAAAGAAAATCTCAAAGTGTCATATAAAAATTCTCTTGACAAATGGGAAGACAACATCAGATTTTAAAGCAAAGGATAAAAGAAGGGTGAGAAGATTGCTAGGGTGTAAATGGTCCTTTCAAATTAGTATACAGGAAAAAAAAACCATCTTGATGGCTTCAAGTTTAGATGAGGAATTCCCTGCTTAATGCAGATAAATCAGAAATGTTAATCAGTTTCATTTCCTTAATTTTTTTTTTTTTATTTCTGGTCTTCCTGGGGAATATAGCTAACCCCTTTACCACATTGAAAAACTCCATATTCTTAAACACTTTGTTGTCAAACCTCACAGTGGTAACAAAAACAATTGATCAGATGTTTTGAGGTTTACTATACTCTTTCCCTAAAATGACCCTGTGAGAGAGATTATTCTCTAATAAATGGATAAAAGGAGGAGTCATGTTTTGTTAAGACTTTAGGCTAAACAAATAGTCCATTTTTAGATCTCATTTCTTACTTTTAGCTATAGCCATGGCTACCTCTAAACTGATTAAGAAACATTATTCAACAAACATTTTTTAAGTCCCTGTGATATGACAGGCACTGTATTGTGTGCAGTAGGGAATTGGACAAGACTAGCTTTTATGAGCAAATCCAGAGAGCTTGGGTGATACAATACTAATGGGGAAGAGTCTAGGGAGTATACTTCTAGAAAGGAATGATGAAATGTAATGGAAGGGCTCTGAATACAGAGGTATTGTTTCTGTTCTCCATGCCACATGAAGAAGAGAAACCTTTCAGCTGGCTGCTGGACCAGAATTGAGAATGCTTTCAAAAGACAATAACCAGCCAAGATATTTCCTTTTCCTACTTGGCTGCGTTTGAGTAAGAGAGACATACTATAAATCTCTGGATGGGGAAAGGTTCTTTCACCCTCCTCACTGAGGGACATAGCCTGTGAATATGGATTTGCGTTCTTTGTCTTTTTGTTATTTCTTGTTTTTAGGGGGAGAGGAGTATTGGAGATGTCTATGACTGTGAACTTTGAAAAGCTTGGAATGAAAACTACAAGAAGGCCAGTATTTGCTCCCAGTCACTGGCACAGCCCTGGGGAGCAGCAGCAAAGCCTAGCAGTAATTGAGACCTGTCTAGTGACTGTGTTAGATTTGTAAGTGAAATTAGTGAGACAAATGCTTCATAGAAACTGCTTTAAGCTTGATCTCACTCTTTGCAGGAACCAAGGTGGAATAGGGGCTAGTTTTTGTCATATGTTGGAGGGAAAGTGTGTCTGCTTCTGTTCTTGCTATATCTTTCAGTGACTTTCCCTTTGCAAATGCTTAAATGATGTTAATTGGTTAAATGAGACTGTGGCACTAATTACTAAAGATTAATTTGGGGGAAGATCACACTGGAATTTGGGCTTGAGCAAATAGCATTAGAGAAAAATCACTCTGGCCTCTCTAGAAGTGCTCCTAGAACCAAGGGGCTCAGTGGCCAATTCATCAATGAGAATGGGTTGGGATAAGAATCCTCATAGGTTAGAAGGACTACATATACATTGAGGATGACAAAAAAAAAATTTAGCAAGATATAGTCCCTGCCCTCAAGATATTTTTATTCCTGTGGGGGGAAAAGGCATATTTACAAGTAATAACAACACACGATAAACAGCTAAGTGCGTCAAAGCAATGCAAGTAAAGCACTGTAAGAATTTTGAAGGAGAAAGTACTTTGTGAGAAGGTTGTGAGAAGCTTCTTTTCCCTCCTACACTTCAATCTCATTGGAGTAAAATTTTAGAGTTGAAGACCCAATGAGTTGGAAAAGTTTGGATTGTTTTATCATTAGAGTTCAGGGTTAACAGAGGTTAACAAAAATGGAGTGTGACAGTCACTGGTTGCTCCTTGTCTCTTCTACTCCTGGCTCTTGGGAACTTTCTTTGTTTTCAGCATGGTTAGCTCAAGGCTGAATTTAGGGGAAGGAACTGGCTTCCATCCAGCATAAAGCAGCTCTTCCCAGGGTTAAGCTATTGAAGATGATGGCACTCTTTTCTCCTGGCCTGTTGCCTGCTGTCTCTTCAGGAAGAGAACTTATCTTTTTGCCCAGCCCTTTCCTCATTTGGCTCAGGGACACTGAAAGATAGGACTCATGAGAGATGTTCTCTAGCTGCCAAATGGACAGACACAGCTCTGAAGGCAGAGTCTCTGTGGCATTTTCCTTTCCTTACATTCTTTGTTTTTGATTTTGTATGCCATTCAGGTAATGAGAAACACTAAAGAAATAGACAGCTGGACAAAAGCATAAGATGACCAAAAATACATAAGGGAACATTAAGATATTCAATGAATAAAATGAAGAAAAAGAGGATGGAAAACTTATGGAATGAGTGGAAGGAGTACATGAATCTGTATTTTGTGGAAGTCAAATTGCTCACGTTTGTTAGGAAAAGAAAAAATGAAATTGATAAGACGTAACATCCCTTGTGACTCAGTGAGGGGTGGCACTTGCAAACACTGAGGGCAGCAATACCGCATAGAGAACATCTGAAAGAAAAGAAAGTGAACAATGCCAGACATATCACAGATTTATGGTTTGCAGAGAGAAGATAAGGGGAAAACAGAAAAGGAAAATGCATCAGTGCAAGTCAAAGAAGGAGGGGACACTAAGAAGGCAATTTATACTTGCAAAGTTTCCAAGGGTAAAAACTACAGAAAAAGTCCTGTTATTCGATAAGGGTCTGCATGAGGGAGTGATGACCTCAGAGGCTAAGATACCTAGGTAGCTTGAAAAATTGTAGAGCTTGAGGTAGGAAGGAATGATGACCTATAAAACAGGTAGTGATAAAGAGTACAAAAGAATTCACTTGGAAACTTTGGATGCATGATTAAAGCAATATGACATAAATCCTAGGATGCTGAATGAACAAAGTAACCACTTCATATACAAATGACAGAAACATTTAAAAATAGCCCTGATAACTCAGCAAGTAAAGATCTGAAACAAAATTAAAATAATTCTGAAGATGCATAACCTTGTGCTATATTTACATATGAGGACAAGCTTTAAAAGGAAAAAGAAAAATTCAACATTTAGAGTATCATCTATAGCCATAAATATGGTCCATAGACACCCTTTCACTATGGGACTCCATTAAATTATATGAGGTTTAAAGTACTTTGTCAGAGTAAAGTACTTTGTCAGGCAAAGAAACTGCTTTAACAGTATCCCAGAAGTCCCTCTCTTTTATGCAGAATAATGATGGTTATGCTGGTTATAGGCTTCTTAAAAGAGAGTCAGAGTCAGAGTCCTTTTTAAAACAGAGTTCACAAACGCCATCATTGTATTTGACTTTTCAACTAGTCAACCAGATGACAAACTTCATTCATAAAAATGACTTTTTAATTAAAAAGTAATATTTAAAAAATCCCTACTTACACCATAAACTTTGAGCTCATTCTTCCATGGATAGATGCATACTTAGTGGTAAGAGTTGATACTCATAGGAATTATGCATGGGGCTTCCCAATCTGGGGAACATAAAGGTATCTTTGTGAAGAGATGAAAATGCAGAGAATACACAACTGGGGTGCACATGTGGAGTACTAACATTTTCCTTAAACACCACAAAGTTTCTGTCTTCTACTGATGCCAGGTCGCTGTTCTCAGCTAGACTTGTTTTCCATGCTCTCCATCAATCAATGTTATCCAGCAGCAACTGCTCTCTGAAGCTTCCTATCAGTGAATGTTCTCTACTCCACCTAGTTGTCAACTTTCACTATTTTTTAAGCTCACCTAATACCCTGTTACAATATCCATCAGGAATTTTCTTGTTGCAGCTCTTTCAGTCATGTCCACATAGTATTATGGTGATTAAAAAGCCTCTTCACAGAATTCTAAAGCTCTTCTATCTGCTCTGTTAGCCTGCTCCTTTAGCCCCTTTCTATGCACCACTAATAGTCCTCAGCTGAGGTGCTATCTTTAGATCCATCAGTAACTCAATCTTCCATCTGCTGGAGGTGCTATGATTAGTAAGCCTTTCCCTTGCAGTGAAGGCCATAGATTTCCTCAATCAGCATTCTCTGCCAATAACTATGAGGTTGTGTTGACTCTCTTCCTAAGGCTTCTTATGCAAAAGCTATGAAACTCTTTACAACTTCCCCAAATTTCTCTTATCTAATGGCTAAGAAACTCTTTAACTCAGCTTGGCTGTGCCAGAAAGTAGTAGGCTTAGATTAGATTTACTCTTTGACATCTCATTAACATTCTATTCTAAATTGAACTTCTTTTTTATTGAACTGTCTTCTATTGTCTCCCAGTTAAACTCTCTAATTTAGTGTCAGAGCTTTACTTCAGTTTTTAGGTCTTATTGTATGTGTAGCGTGGGGTATACCTCCCCAGGGTTTTTCTTTTTCAAATAGAAAAGTGTTGAGAGACACTGTGGCAAAGAAACTGCTTTAACAGTATCCCAGAAGTCCCTCTCTTTTATGCAGAATAATGATGGTTATGCTGGTTATAGACTTCTTAAAAGCTGTTGACATGTCAAAGCTTGATTTCTCTTTTTGATCACTCTACATAATGCATTATTTTTAATAATAGGGGGCAAGAAAACTAAAAACTTGATCGTTATGATAAAATCATGAAATTTGTTAAGCAAGAGGTTATGACAGATATAGCATGCTTTGATCTGAAATCTTGTGCTTTTGCTCATGATATTAATACAGATTTTCTAGGTCATGAAGACCATCATGTGAAATAAAAAATACATGAAGGATGACAGTGCCAGGAAATGATAAGGATAACTGTACAACCATCTTGTAAAAGAAAATGATAATTTGGATTCTGGACTGATTAGTTTTACTTTTCTTAGTAATTTCATTAATAATCTAGAATTCCTTCTAGCATCGTCATAATGATTGCCATTCTATCATCTCTATTCATCAATTTGGCCAGTACATCTCACCAGGAATGCCTCCCTCATCATAAGCAGCTACTGGAGGAACCACTAGAGGAACTGCTCTCTGAAGCGCTCTATCAGTCAATGTTCTTTACTCCACCTAGTTGTCAACAAAATCTAGCTATTGGGTTCCTTATCAAATTCATCCTATCTAACTTCTGTTGGATGTCCAGGTGTGCTTAGAAGTGGGGCTAGATGTGCAGGAGATATGTGTACTGGGAGAGATTATCAGAGCACCATGTTGGAAACATGGGAAATGACAAGCTCAGTAGTTTGATCCCTTATGATACTGCCAGGCTCTTAGCTACAAGGACTTAGGAGTTTCCTAGCTGCCTCAGTGGTTCTGTATGCAATGTTTTTTGTCCATCCTCTTTGCCTTTTTTTCATAGGTGATCATTCAGATGAACACACACAATAGGTAAGTGTCTCTGTGTGTATACACACACAGACACAGACACATACAGATAGATGTTTACGAAAGAGGAAGTAACCTCCTTTACCATTGCTGGGAATGCCTATTATAGCATATAATAGCTCCTCCAGCAGAAGGAAGATTGAGCTATAGGTGGAATACAAATACAATTATGTAAGTGTAGCGGGTTTTTTTCTTGGCTCATTGAGAAGGTAGGAGTGTTTTTTTCTCTAATACTATTAGTTCACCCCTCCACTGGTTATATATTCTTCACTGTCAGGTGCAAAGACCTAGCTCCATTCAACCACTTCATATAATTTAGCTTTTAGAAAATGATATTTACTTTAAAGGTATAGCAGTAACAGAAGTACAAACATCTCCTTCCACCCCTCCTGAATACACTGTGGGCACACAATCCTTTATTCCAACCAGGTTTCTGGGTAGAGTAGGCTTATTCTTAGCACAGTTTCTGCACAGAATCCATCCCACCACATTCACATCCAGTACCTATGGGCTGGGTCCTGAAGGTTATTCCTAAAGGTCATTACTTGCTCCTTGAGTCATTAGTGTTGAACTAGGTTCAGCATGGACTTTGACTCCCAAATTCCAAGAGGCTGAGTACCTCAGCCTGTCAAAACTCACAAGGTCAGAGACTTCAGAATAATCTCCACCTAGAATAGCTTCATACTAAAATTTTAATTACTGTGTAACCTTCAGACCATTTTATTTTGCAAGCTTCTAACTATTATAAGACACACTACCCATATCCCTTGGTTAACCAATTATTACTTTCTGCTCCTCCAGCCCCTGTGATCTAGGACTGAAGTCCACCTAAGCTAATGTCCCTTTATGCTGTTACCTCTTCCCATAATCTCATCCCTATATGGCACAACTCTATGCCTCATTAGTCTACATCCTTCTTTGCCTTCTTGTTCCAATATACTCTTTGGAACCTCCACTGGATTGCAAACAAACTCTTCTTTATTTTCAGTTTCTCCCTTTTGTACTCTTTTCCCTTTCTTCATTCTCATAGAAACCTAGGTTTCTTCTAATGACAATGCATCCCTTGGTGCCTTCTGCCCTAATTCCCTCTGCTTTTTAGTTCTCCTGGTGGTCCAAATCAGTGTTTGATGGCTTTGGAAATCTTGGGGAAGGATAGAATGGTTGTCCAGGGCCAAATTTCTACCATCTTAGGGGTTTCCTAGCTTAGGGGTTGTTCCAGGCAGAAGGCAAGTGTAGTCTACTCCTTTTCTGCCTTCTCTTCCTTCACTGATAGCGAGGTAGAATTGAAATCTGCTACTTGTTGTGATGACATGCGGAGGGGGAAGGGCAGGGGTGGCATGTGCAGACAAAGACTAAGGTGATCTCAAAGTATAATTGTATACTGGAGTGGAGCATGAAGGCTTGTGTGGGAGGGATGCTTCCTGAGGACCTTAAAGATAAGCATTCTCTATTATTAATTCATAAGGCTGTTGCCTTGTTGGTCTGCTTGATTTCTTGCCCTTTAGAAACAGCTGTAATCACTTACTCTATGGCATACAATTCCTGTTTGTTTTTTATAAAGTTGGTGGGCACTGGGGAAAATGTCTAGACCTCCATCTTGTTGTTTGCATGATCCTGAAATCTTGTATTTTAAGGTGCAAAAGTTTTTTTAGGTGGTGTTTAAGATTCATAGAGCTAAAGTTTGAATTCTCTTTTTAACAACTTCCTTTTCCCCATCTGAATTATGAGACATGTTTTGGTCGTATCTCTGGAGTGGAGAGTCTCAGAAGACAGACCTTCATTTCATGATTCATTCTGTTTTGTTAGGGCATTGGTTAATGAATTCATCGCTCCTCAGTATGTGGTTGCTGAAATTTACCAAGCCAGATCCTCCATGTGTGTACATCATCTCCCCCCTCCCTCCCAGGCTCACTGGGAACTATTCAGGAACACATGATTAATGTTTGTGTGGATCTTGTCTCCTGCACTACTTGTGCCCAAAAAACTGTGTGTGTATAAACAGTGTTTGCACACTAATGTACATTTAAATGGATGAATAGAGCAGTTTGAGTTAAAAGAAACTGGTGATTTTTGAGAGGCTGAATTGTTAGAATCCTTTCAAAATGTAAGTTATCACATTCAATAAATGCATTGTAGGGCCATATTTCTGTTTTCTTAGAGCAGTATGGTATATATAATACATTATACCCTAAGGGTTGGAAAGAATTCCCTTTATTGTACTAATACACTCTTTTTGGGCAGTAGTCAAATATTTCTTATTTCTTGAGCACTGAAGGTGAATTTAGAAGTAGGCATGCTCTCTTCCCTAAAGGCTGATGACTAACATTAGATGACATAATTTACATAGTATGAAGTAACCCTTTACCCTACTACTATCTCCCCCCAAACACAAAATAATATAATTCAACACAATGAAACCAAATTAAATCAAATACAATGCTAAAAAATATACTGTGTGCCCAGCTACATAAAGGAGGGAAACAAACATTATTAAGTACCTACTATGTGCCAGACACTATGATAAGCACCTTACAATTACCCTCACAATAGCTCTGTGAGGTCGGTGTTATTATTATCCCCATTTTGCAGTTGAGGAACTCAGGTAGAGAGAGGTCATGTGATTTGCCCAGGGTCAAACAGTTAATAAGTGACTAAGGCTGTATTTGAATTCAGGTCTTCCTCATCTAGATCCTGTGTTCTATCCACCTCTTCAGCCCAGAGAGACACAAAGTCTAGCTAGACTATCATTCCTTTTATAATAGAATTTACTGCCTATAGAGTGAGTTTCTTTTTGCTTCTTGGATTTGAGCATTCATATAACAAAGAAAAAATCTTCACACTCCTACTCCTCCATTCCCCACTCCATAGAACTATAGCATTTAAAATTGTCAGGAGTTTGGGCTAGACCTAGAAAGATTTGAATCATAGTAAGACATAACTAATTATGGTTGTGAGTCAAATGCTCTGAAATGTACTGAAACTTAACAAATACAGAATAATTAAATATGTGGTGGTAGTTCAGGCAGAGGCTGAATAACTATCCATTCAAAATGCTGGAGCAGGGAGGTTGGAATAGATAACCTCTTCGGACCTTCAGATTCTAAGATTCTATTACTTTATATTCATATGGTTCTCTATTTATTATAAACATTTTTGTAAAGCATTACTACTACAGTGCAGTTTCCATAAAGCTATGAGAAATGTAGACTATGAGATAAAGGTGACCCCATTATTTCACAGACAGAAGGATCATATTAATAGATCAATGATAATCATTTATTCCCTAGAACTCCCAGAGAATGTCACCAAAACAGTGACTCTCTGAGATTCTCAGATGATGAATCACTTTAAAGGGGTTATTGAGAACACCAGCCCTTTGCTCTCCATGGTTTCTGTGAGAGGGTAGAGGCATTCTAGCTTTTAAATGATGGTATAGCTTGAATATTTAAACCTCTAAATAATTCACCCCCTTGTTTGGGCTATTGTCAAATAAACAGAAATTGAGCATCTCCCCACTCCCATCTTCTTAACTAGAGGACATTAAGTTAGGCTTTTCAATTACAGGTAGAGTAAAAGAAGGAATAAACTGACAGAAACCTTGGAAGTCAATGCTCACAGTAAGCCCAAGACCATTGTTTAGGCAGATACCTTTCTATAATCTAGAGGGTTTAACTAAAGTGGGCATTGCTTGAAAAGATTCTATTTCTTTTCCAGTTTTAGAGGCTTCTGATACACATCTCTTATTGAATAATCCTTTTATTTGTTTGATTATTGTTATTATGTTTGAATATTTTGATTATCGTTTTTGTTATTATGTTGCTGTTTTTTTATTCTTTTAAAAAATTTTATTTTAGACTCAAATGCCAGAACACAAATACAGAATAGCAAAAAAGAAACAAA
>JAQQSU010014117.1:0-11495 GCA_028627135.1 Pseudochirops cupreus | reverse complement strand
GTGCATATCATTCCCTCCCTAAGCCAAATTCAATGAGAGTAATGTTGATCCATTCCCTTTTTGCCTTCCTGTTCTTCCCCTCCATTGTAACAGCTATCCCTTGCCCCTTCTGTATGAAATGATTGACTCTATTCTGTGTCTCCCTGTCCCCTCTCATTCTATTCCACTCCCACCTCTTAATTTCACCTTTTAAAATATCATTCCTTCCTATTCAATTCATCCTGTGCCCTTGGTCTATGTATACATATGTACACAAACTCCCATATATATTCATATGCATACATACGCTTCTAGGTATACATGTGTGTGTATGTGCATATATATATATATATACATATATATATATATATATATATATATACACACACATACACATTTATATTCACTTCAACTATCGTCATACAGAGAAAAGTTTCATAAGTTATAACTATTGTTTTTCCAAGTTGGCATGTCAATAGTTCAACTTTGATAAGTTCCTTATGATTTATTTTCCATGTTTACCTTTTCATGCTTCTTGTGTTTGAATGTCAAATTTTCTATTCAGTTCTGATAATTTCCTCAAGAATGCTTGAAAATCCTCCACCTCATTGAATGACCATTTTTTCCCCTGAAACAATATACTCAGTTTTGGCTGGGTAAGTGATTCTTGGTTTAACTCTAGCTCCCTTGATCTCCATAATATCATGTACTAAGCCCTTTGATCTCTTAATGTAAAAGCTGCAAGATGGTGGGTTATTCTGATTGTGTTTCCAAAGTATTAAAATTGTTTCTTCTTTGCATCTTATAATATTTTCTCCTCAATCTGGGAACTCTGGAAACTGGCTATAACATTCCTAGGAGTTTTTTTTTTTTTGCGATCTTTTTCAAGAGGTGATCGGTGAATTCTTTAAAATTCTATTTTGCTCTCTGGTTCTAAAATATCTGGACAATTTTCCTGGAAAATTTCTTGGAGGATTCTTTCTAGGTTATTTTTCTGATCATGGTTTCAGGTAGTCCAATAATTTTTAAATTGTCTCTCCTGCATCTGTTTCATCTGTTTTCCAGGGCAGTGGTTTTTCCAATGAGATATTTCACATTGCCTTCTATTTTTTAATTCATTTGGATCTGTTTAAGAGTAACCCGACTTCTTAAAAAGTCATTTATTTCCATTTGCTCCACTCTAATTCTGGAAGAATTATTGTCTTCAGTGAGCTTTTGAGATTCTTTTTTTCTATCTGGCTAATTTGACTTTTTAGGGCCATCTTCTCCTCATTGGCTTTTTGGGCCTCTTTTGCCATTTGAGTTTGTCTATTTTTAAGTTGTTATTTTCTTCAATCAAGTTGTTGACTCTCTTACCATGATTTTCTTGCATCATTCTCATTTCTATCCAAAATTTTTCCTCCACTTCTCTTATTTGATTTTCAAAATCCTTCTCCAGCACCTCTGTGGCTTGTAACCAGTTTACATTTTTCTTGGAAGCTTTTGATGTGGGAGTTCTGACTGTGTTGTCTTCCTCCCATTCCATGTTTTGATCCTTTTCATCCCCCAAAAAGGAATCTAAAGTTGAATTGCTGAGCTTTCTTTGCTTCCTTTACCTGCTCATGTTGCCAATCAGTTCCTTGACTTTTGGGCTCAGTAGAACTCAGCTTTCAGAGGGGAGAGCTCTGTCCCTAATCTCTGGGGTTTTTGCAGCTGCTGGAGCTTTTCAGAGGCCACAGTCTCTGCAGCTCCCACCTGCTTTGGCTCACTGAAAACACACCTCAGGACCAGCACCTATTTCTGTGATCTTGATCCAGGCCAGTGAAGGCAAGAGCACTTAGCCTCTGCATGATTGTTTGGCCCCTCTGCAATTTGCAGGCTGGGATTTCTGAAGCAGCCATGTCAAAATGGCTGTAGGGCCAGCACTTCAGACTGCCTCAATCTCTGGAGGCAGTCAGCCAGACCCTCTCACCCAAATTTACTTGAATTCCACTGACCATTTCTCTTTGTCCTTGGCTCTTATGGCTTGGTAATTCTTGATACCACCACAGCTGCTGGTTATCTGCAATCCTGAAAGCTCTACATGGGCTCCTCCTTGGTGCCCTAGGGCTAAAACCACATGGGGTTGGGCTCTGCTCCCAGCATGCTGCAATGAGCCCTTTCCATCCTGCCAGGCTGCTTTCAGTGGGAGCCTTATTTCTCTGTCATTTTATGAGTTCTGGAGTTCTAAAAGTTTGTTTAGATTCATATTTTATAAGTATTTGAGGTGGTTATCGGGGCAGCCATGGAGTTCTCCTATTTCTATGCCACCATCTTGACTCTGCCCCACAAGCAGCATCTCAAAGGAAATTAGGGAGGCAGAAGTCTGAAAGTAGTACTTTCTAGATATGGGGAATAACCAGAGTAAAGGCACAAAAACAAGAAAAGAAAAATAGAGAGCTAGACTGACTAGGTGAGAGTTCATGAAGCAAACTTATGAATAATGAAGTTGGACAGACATATTGAAGGCAGTGTTATGAAGAGCTTTGAATGTCAAACAAAAGAAAATGGCTTGCCAATGCCAGGAAAACCAATTTATACTAGTCTTCAATATAATATTCAGAAATACAAATTCTTTTAGAAATATGTATTTATTCAAATATGTCTCACAGAACTTTCAAAACACCAAAGAAATAAAACCCAAGTATGTATATGTGTGTATGTGTGTATTTTTTTCCTAAGTGGCTAATTAAAACATGTGATCCAGACAAAATTTTTTGTTCTGAAATCAGATTTAAAAAAAAATGAATAATAATTTTGTAGTGTAGTTCTCATTTAAGCTCCACAGTAATTGCCCACAGCAGTAATAGTCTGTAATGGAAAAGAGAAAAATATAAATAAACTTCAATATTTATCTATTCTATGGCAATGTACACCTGAATCATTTAAAGAGGGATTAAGTACACAGTCTTTAGAATGAAAAATCACCTTGATTATTTCGTGTATTGAAGATCAACAAGTGATAAATTGAAAAAGGAACTTGTTTTCTTATATGACAAAGTAAAATAAGTTTAGTTTTTAAAAATTATGTTCATTAACTTTTAAGAATTTTTCTTTTAGGTTTAGTAAATATTAAAGAAAAGATACATTCACATTGACCAAAAAAATGATACACAAAAATATAGGCTCAAAATTATATATAATTTGATTTAAAGATGCTAATATGCTGCATATGAACTTTCACAAAATTATCAATATAATAGCACATCTGTTTTATATAATGTTTATATATTACACCTAATTCTAATTCTACTTTATTATTTTAAATATCTTCAAATTTATTTTATTTTTTAAAGAAAGAAAAGCTTCATGGTTGAAGATGTTTTGTGGTTTTTGTTCCTTTAGCAGATATTATGACATGGTTGGTTTAGTAAGTTGTCCTATGTCGATGAGCACAAGGAAGGCTCAAAGAGATGTCTAGTTTATTTTTGTTTTTTTTGTTTTTTTTCTGCTATGTGTAACTAAAAGGATATATCTGGAAATTCTACAAAGAGAAATTTAGGGGGTTTAGTCTATCACTTTTTTTTTTACAGTAAATAATGAAAGACAAGTTGGGCAGAACCAAGATGGTGAAGTTAAAGTAGGAACTTGCTTAAGTTCATACCCTAGTCACCACCAATGCCTATCAAAAATGATTGTAAACACATTTTAGAGTTACAGAACCCCTAAAATGACAGAATCAAATACATCTCCAACTCAAGACAGCCTGAGAAGGTGAGAGTAAAAGACTATCATGCCAGGTTGGGAGTGGAGTACAGTCTCTCTTGGGCCATGTTGGCACAGACAAGTGACACAGACCTCAGGGTATGGAGTAACTGAAAGCTGTGGTGGTTTCAAGACTTCTCAACCCACAAACTCCAAAGAGTAAGCAAAATATCAGTGCGAAAACCATTTTGGACCTGGATGAAAGAAAAGCATGGTCTGTCCCTGGGCGCCAGGGTGGCAAAGGTGGCAGCAACTACTGAGGCAGCAACAGCAGCAGCAGGTATTGTTTGTCTTTGGCTGAAAGAAGGCTTAGGTTGAACTCATTTGGGCAGGATCCATATGTTGCTATTTCAGGGCTCTAGCACCTCTAAAATTCAACACTCAGATCTATATAAAATAGCCCTAAAGGTTATAGAGATAAGGAATTATCTTGCAATCCATCAATATTTAGATATTTCTAAAAGGGACTCTAAATTCTATGGAATGGCTTATATAGTGATTTGCAAAATGAAAAGTCAACCCACTGGATTATATTTTAATTGAGTAAAATTAGAAACTTCTCAGAAACCTAGACAAAACTCCTTGATCTTATGTAATATGTACTGTAAGACTACTCTTTCTCAGGTTTTCAAAAGGATCTTTTGAATTATTGTGGTATAAAGACAATCACAAGCAGCTTTCCAGAGGACAATGGCTTTGAACAGTTTCAAAGTTCTGATTACATAGTATAGTGAACTCTCTATTTATTCAGCAGTAAATTAAGGCAATAGATTCACAGAAATCAAAGTGCAGCATTCACAATATTATGACATAACAATTTCTCACTAAAATGGACACATAGTTTTAAACAAAGTACCATAATTTAATAACTCAATCATTTTGTAACTCAATCATTAGGTAAATCCTTAATTCAATCATTCTTAAAGAGGTTTGCCTTCACAAGGGACACAAAGTACAAAGGTCAAAGTTTTCCATCCCTAGGTGGGAGTAAATCACGATCTTCTCAATCAATACATAATATCCAAGTAAAGTCTTCTTTTATCTTGACTCTAGGCCAGCTCTCAGCTTCCATGGTTGCTCTTCCATGGTCCCATCTCCTGCCTGAATCTGCCCAATTGCCACCTGGATTCAAGGGCAGACAGCTCCCAGTTCCTTGTCCAGCTCTTTGTTCAGTTCTTCATGCAGTTCCTTGCCCAGTTCCCATTCAATATTGAGGCTCATACTGTCCAGTCCACCTCAAGTCCTTCACAGTTCCTGTTTCTGGGAAGACAAAGCTTAGCAGAGCCAAAACAACATCCATACACATTGCTGGCACCATCGTCAATTTACTTTCTGCCTATGAAATCAACAGGGACCCACAAACAGGGTCCAAGAGGTCAAAACAAATCATCAACATAGAAATCAACACAGACCCACAAAAAAGGTCTAAGCACTCAACACAAATCATCAGTACAGTCCCAGAACCTCCAAATCCCTCCTGCAGGACTTCTGTGAACAGAAAACTAGAAAATCCTCTTTCAGGGCTTCTAGTAAGGTCCCAGGGCTTCTGTACAAAGTATCACAAGCAAACATCAACACAGACAGAAGAGACAAACAGAGTGCGGGGATATAACAAGTTTTCTCCTTCTCCACCAAAAGAGCTCCCCTCTTAGTTCTGCTCTCTCCAGCCTGGACCTCTCTTTACATATGGTCATTAGCTCCTTCCCTTCCTGTTGAATCAGCAACAGGCATTCACAGGTTCATGGGTTCACAAGTTGTGGAGTTCACAAGTTCTGCTTCTGTACAAAAGCTTTGATATAATCAAAATCTCAACTTGAAACAAGGTGCTAAATAATTGAATAGCTGACACAAGGTTTTAACTACTTCTTTGCTTGCCATTACAAATGGACAGATCACTGTCACATAAACAATTTCAACTGAAAAGGAAATTAGCATATCTTCCTACTTTTTACCACAGACTACATGTGGTTCATTCTCACCTCAATAGATAGGTACAATTTTATCTACAAGGCTGGGTGAAAAGAAACAAATATGGTTGATTCTGAAAACAGCCAGAGGCTTAAAAGGAGCTAGAGCAGATAAGAGAAGGTATTAGCAACAGGAACCAGGCCTGCCCAGACTTTGATTTTTAGATTCAACTTGTATTTTTCTCTTTGCACACTTGGCAATTTTTAGTCTTTCTGGTCTGTAATTTATTTTTGATTCTTCTTTTCCTAAAGCTATAATTCCATGTCTCTTGTCTGAAGTTAAAGTGGCTTTAAGGGTATTGTTAATCAAAGATTAATTTAAACTTTCTCCATACCCCCTCCATCACATTCCCAGAGTGAATCCTTCCCAGTTATTCCCAAAAACTCTGTTAAGGTTTCACACCATGACCCCTAGTGGGGAAACTAGGTATATATCTTACCACCTGGTTTGATAGAATCTTATGTGATCAGTGATAGGAACAAAGATAACTGTATGACTCTGGAACTGGCCATGAGAAAAGACTACTCATAGAACTTATTACACTCATATCTTTCTTTATCTCTTCATGTGTATGTGTATATTTTCAATATGAATAGAGAGTTGGACTAATTTAATTAAATAAGTTTTCCCTCTCCACCCTTCCACTTAGTGATATATTAGAAAAAGAAAAGGAGAGTTGAAAAACAATTTTCAGAACTAATATTTCAGGGCTAATGAATGTATGTGGCACATGAACATGGTCAATGACTTTCACTAGCATCCTTCCAAATTAATTTTAAAATTAGGCTTTAACATAGGTTAATACATCACAGTTGCTATTAGAGCTAATTTTCTTTTGGCAATTAGGATTAATGGATCACTTAAATCTTTTAAGACAATTTTGAAAAAAAAGTAGTATATAAAACAGCATATGTGCCCATAAAACAAAAATAAAATATGATGAATTTTGGTGAAAATTTGGCGATTGAATATCAGCCAGGTTAATTCTCAACATTTCAGTCCAGTTCTTTAAAAAGTAATTCATTGGTGCAGTATTTTTACTTTTAATTATATATGCATAAAAAAACCTCTAGCTATGTCCAGTCCAAGACAGGTATGACTACTTTTATTTCTTTTTACACATTTATATTGGAAAGTGAAACAGGTTTGATTTCCCCTTAAGTGCCCTCACAATGACTCTGGTAAAGCTTCTGCTCTTATCTCCTTTCACATTCTTCTTTTGAAGCATTTATGGTGTGGGATCTTGTTACATATATCTTTAAATAAAACATTGTAAAATTGCAATCCCTGAATAATAGAATTTCTTATTTTAATCATTTATGCAGTTTGTTTCAGTATAAAACATCCAGAAGAAAGTACATACATATACAAACACACATGCACAGTGTTGTTTTTACATCCTAGTAAATTACAGATTATCCATTAGATTGTAACTTTCTTTAGGTCAGGGACTATCTCTTGCCTCTTTCTGCATGCCCAAGACTTAGCACAGTGCCTGTCACATAGTAAATGCTTTAAAAAAAATGCAATTATTGATTACATAATCTGAAAAGCAATGGAGAGACTAGTATAGGTGAAAAAGGCTAATTGATATTACTCATTGAGAGAAATGATTATTTCTTTCACATATTAATAACCAATTATTGAATTAGGACCAGGATATTTCAGAAACCTGTAGGTTATTCATGACATTGAAGGGAAGAACATTGTTGACAGATGAGATGGCCTAAATCACTAGGCTACCTGCTTTCAGTCTTGGGTAGGGGACCCATCCAACTAGAGATATGAACAAATAATTTAATCTAAGGTGAATTCCAGTCTCTTTCATTTCATTTAGCCAGGTGTGAGTAGAAGTTGATTCCTTTTGTCCATAGATTGCCCTAGGCATGGATAGTCTTGATAAGACCAGTATACTAGAGATGAATAAATTTGTCAGAGTCCCCAGTCCTTCATTAGAATAAACCCACTACTCATTGCAATATTCATTCTTCTCATTAATTGCTAATGATTCAAATTTGAGTGCCATTCTCAGGAACATCCATTCTTCTCTGGGTTTATAAGAATTGAGCAGGTTCCACAAGGGGTCTTTGTCATTTGACAGTTCCACTGACCCCTTTTATTAATTGTCTACTAGAAATTAATTAAGAAAATGATAAATTACCCAAAAACTATGTCTCCCAGACTTTTTATGTCACACTATAATTACTTGTGCTTAAGAAGTGATAAGACAAATATATACATAAATGCATGGATATATACATATGCATATATGTAGACACACATATACACACACATGTGTGTGTAAAAGGATGTTAATGATGTAGTAGAATCCAGGATTAATGTCATCAAGTAAAATCATGTACTCATATTCAGAAAATATCAGAATACTTAGAGGAAATTTTCCAGTGGCCTGAGCTGATTGTGAAGATTTATAAATGTCTATGGACACAATTAATAACAGAAGAAAGGAAATAGGTTGTTTACAATTTATAGTAGTTGAAGGAGCATTCTAACTAATGACTCAAATGACTGATCATTCAAAAGATTCTAGAAAATATCATTTCACCTAGTATGATTTTAATGGTCATTCAGGTTTTTAGAAATGAATGTGTTGATGAGTATCTTTAATATTTCTATTGCTCTGTGATCTCATCATTAAGTAAATTCCATGCAATGATGCATGATATTATTATCCATACCCTCTCAACTTATATGATTCTTGTCTTTGGTGTTCTGTAAGTTCTTGATTTGGGGTATTCTCACTCAATGTTGGTGAAGTCTCCCTCTAATTCTCTTCACATCACAGAGTTAACAATAGAGCATATAGACTGCCCATCAAATATCCCTCACTTTCAATGCACATAAGCCATGCTTGCTTTTCTACCTGTACATCTCTTTGATGATACCCTTTACAGTGCTTCTCTTGTGCAGATCATCATGGTTAATGTAGTATATTATTCTCATCCCAATCATGTGTTCCATTTTTACCCTTTGTGGAACCCTCAGCTCTAAATGACTCATGAGTGTACAACACCAATGGAAGAAGATATTGTTGAAAAAAGATGGACTTTGTTTTAATGAAAAGGTAGGGGTCATTCAAAGTGCAATCCCACCCAAAGTATTCCATTCTCCTTCAGTTCATTATTGCACCCAGATATGATTGTCCATAGACAGTCTCTGTTCAAGACAATGAAACAATTTGCTGTGTTGTTCATTAAGCTGTTTAAAATTATCATGGCAATAGACAATTTTAATTCCTTTGATTTTTTCATAGATAGATAATTCAGCTAAATTCTTTGTAGTGAATTAGGGATATATTTTACCAGTTTGGAGCTCATCCTTATCCTCAATACAATTACATCCAAATATTTTTTATGTCACTTGATGCAACATTGTCTGCAAACAATAGTGTTTGGAATCCACTCAGTGTGTATAAAAAATCCATCTTAATTTTGACTATTAACATTCTTCAAGATAATGGCAAACAATTTGGGTGTGCATTGCATCTATTTTATGACACATTCTACATACAAAAATCAGAAGGTTGCTAAACAAAACTAGTTGTTCGCATTTTTTTCATTTTTCTGTGAATCTTTTACATTTGGATATGTGCATGGGTGATACCTTTGTGGTAAGAATATTTTAAAGTGAAATTTAACTTGTAAAGAATTAAGTAATAATTCTCTTTCAAGACTTCAATAATGTCACTCTCCATCTTCAAACTTTCTTTAAATCTTCAGTTTAAATAATTCATTATACTTTATTCCATTGAAACTATGAGTATTCAAAACCATTAATTAAGGGGAAAAAATCAGTAATTTTAACATGTTCTGTCTTCCACCTGTGTTCTAGTGTGCTAATTTTTCAATAAGTCATTTGGGTAAACTATAAATTTCATGTTTGCTGAAAATCAATTTTATAGTATAAACTTGGTCCCGATAAATTTCATAAAGACCATTTTAGGGTATTTTTTGTGTTACTTTATGTCCTTTAACTTTGAAGGATATTTATTTTATTACCTAAAGAAATTCATTTTGCAGTAGGAAAATTCAAAATGCATACATTTTTTTTTTTGTTTTTTGGTGGGGAATTCAGTTTTTATTTTTTTTGAATAAATTTATTTATTTCCTTGTTTATATCATTCATTTCCACGAGATTTTGACTTACAAATTTTCTCCCCATCTTTCTCTGATCCAACACCTCAAAACAGCCATCCCACTCTATAACTCCTCCCACAATCTATTCTCTCCTATTTCCTCCCCCTGGTCCCTCTGACTTTCTAGTAGGGCAGGATTTATCTCCCTACTATAGTGGCTGTATATCTTGATTCCCAGTTGTATGCAGAAAATGACAAAAATTATAATATATATATGTTTAACATTTTATTACAGAACTTTAAATTCTAGATTCTTTCCCTCCCTCCCTCATTATCTACATGCACTGGAAGAACAAGCAATTAAAGACAGACTGTACATGGGTAACTGCACAGAACATCTCCACAGTGGGCATACTGTGAGAAACTGATTATGTGTGATTATATGTCCCACCTTCTCATTCCCCCTTTGATCTATTCTCTATCCTGTCCTTGTCCCTGTCCCTTTACAGAAGTGTATACTTGCAGCAACCCTCCCCAACACCCTGCCCTCCTCTCCATCATCCCAACTCTCATCCCCATCCCCTCTACTCTCCTTTGTAGAATGATACACAACTTTGAGTTTATGTCATTCCTTTCTTAAGACAAATTCAATAAGAGTAAGCCTGACCTTTCCCTTTTGCTTTCTTGTTCTTCCCCTCCATTGGAACAATTATCCTTTGCCTCTGCTATGTGAGATGATTAACCCCATTCTGTCTCTCCCTGTCTTGTCTCATTCTAATGCTCTCCCACCTGACAACTTCACCTTTTAAGGTATTGTCCCTTCCTATTCAATTTAACCTGTACCTTCTATGTACTCATACATACACATACTCAGATATGTGTTCGTATGCATATATAAACCCTCCTATTCATACATATGAGAATGTATATGTATAAATATATTTGTATTCCCTTCAACTATTTTCATACTGAGAAAAGTTTTATAAGTTAAAATTACCATTTTTCCATGTTGGCATGTAAATAGTTCAACTTTAATAAGTTCCTTATGATTTATTTTCCACATTTTCCTTCTCTTATTTCTTGAATTTGCTTGTCAAATTTTCTTTTCAGCTCTGTTTTTTGTTTTTTGTTTTTTTTCAGCAAGAATGTTTAAAAGTCCTCCACCTTTTCACACCAAATGTGTGAACGAACACATTTTCCCCTGGAACATTTCACTCAGTTTTGCTGGGTAGGTGATTCTTGGTTTTAATCCTAGATTCCTTGATCTCCAGAATATCATAGTCCAGGCCCTTCAATCCCTTAATGTAGAGCCTGCTAGATTGTGGGGTTATCCTAATTGTGTTTCCACAGGATTAAAATTGTTTCTTTTGTCAGCTTGTAATATTTTCTCCTTGATTTATGGACTCTGGATCCTGGGTATAACATTCCTAGGAGTTTTCTTTTTGGGATCTTTTTCAAGAGATGATCAGTGAATTCTTTCAAGTTCTATTTTGTCCTCTGGTTCTAAAGTATCTGGGCAATTTTCCTTGAAAATTTCTTGAAGGATGCTTTCTAAGTTCTTTTTTTGATCATGGCTTTCAGGTAGTCCAAAAATTTTTAAATTGTCTCTCCTGCATCTATTTCCCAGGTAAGTGGTTTTCTCAAGGAGATATTTCACATTGCCTTCTATTTTTTCATTTATTTGGATCTGTTTAATAATATCTTGATTTTGCATAAAATCATTTGCTTC
>JAQQSU010014116.1:0-11495 GCA_028627135.1 Pseudochirops cupreus | reverse complement strand
AAGGAATGACATAAACTCTAAACTGGGTATCTTGCCACACAGGAGAGTAGGGAGGATGAAGATGAGAGGTGGCATGATGGAGGGGAGGGGAGGGTGGGGGGGAGGGTTGATGGAAGTACACACATCTGTAAAGGGACAGGGACAGGATAGAGAATAGAACGGGGGGGTGGGATATGAAGGAGGGACATATAATCAGCCTTTCATAATATGCCCACTGTGGAGAGGTTCTGCGTAATTTTACATGTACAGCCTGTATTTAATTGCTTGTGATTCCAGTCAGCATGGGTGATGAGGGAGGATGAAATAGAATCTAGAATTTAAAGTTCTATAATCAAATGTTAAAAATATATGTGTGTATAACTACATCCAACTGGGACTTAAGATACATAGGCACTGTGGTAGGGAGATCCATCTTGCCCTACCAGAAAGTCAGAGGGGTGATGGGGGAGGACATAGGAGAGAACAGATTGGGGGAGGGGTTATACAATGGGATGGCTGTTTTGGCGTGGTGGGTAGGGGAAAGATGGGGAGAAAATTTGTAACTCAAAATCTCATGGAAATGAATGATGTAAACTAAAATAAATAAAAGTCAAAAATGCAAAAAAAAAAAGAAAGAAAGAAAAGAAATCCAATGGGGAAAAAAAAAGAAAAAACTGGAAAAAGAAAGATAACTTCTTTTTTGTTTTTTATCTTAAGAACAAGAGGGGAAAAACGAGAAATTTCTTTCTAAAAGTACAAATGGGGATTAAGATGAAAAAACAATTTCAGAAAATAGAAGTGACAGTGGAAGAACAGACCTGAAAAGCATTTATTTAGCCCTAGTGACAAGCACTGTGTTGGGTGCTAGGAATTCAAGTAAAGGCATACTGGACAGCCTCAAATTGAAAGGAGATTACGTTCTAATGGGGGGAGACAACACATGAAGTAGAGGCTGGAAGTCGGAGGGAGGAGCTGGTCTGGGATAAACACTCTATGAAATAGCTAAAAAATGTTAGACAAAGTTGAATTTTCCAGTGAAAGTGAAATGAAAATGATGGTCCTAGGAGAGAAATCATGGCTAGAGATGTCCTCAAAGTGCATGGCAGCCTAGAACTGAGCAAGATAAAGCTCAAGGTGAAGAGGGGGAGTTACGTTTTCCAATGAAAATGAAGTAGAAGTGATTTCCACAGAGGAAAAGGCAAGACTAAAAATACCCAGGAAATTCTGTGGAGGACTAGGATAAAGCAAGACAATGCAGAAACTGATCTATCAGAATCCATGGTGATTTGCCAGATTCACCTGATGGTGAAGGATAGTGCTGCTGTTGTGGAGGTCCTGGAACCTGGCTGTTGGTTCAGAAGCCCTGAAGGAGGATTTTCTTGTGGTACCTGCACAGAAATCCTGGAAGAGGGCCTTGCTGATGTTTTCAGGGGTTCTGGGGCTGTTCTACAAGCAGAGAGTGACTTGATGAGGAGGCCTTGTCTCCCCAGGAACTGAGATTGCTGAGAGCTTGCCTTGAGTGAAGATAAAAGAAGGACCTTTTCTTGGGTATTCAATGCTGAGTTTAACCTAGTAACTTAAGGGTGGATGGCCTTTTGTGTTCTCCTGCCCCTTTTGAGATTCAGGGGTGGGAATCCTTTGAGTGATTGACCAAATGAATGTACTTTGTGTATGGTTGGAGACTAATCTCCATTTGAGAAAAGACTTTTGACTGACTAAATGAATGTACTGTCTAGGGGTGGAGTAGTACCTGGATTGAATTGAGAACTTGCTAAAGGAACAAGTTACACTGTATTTTGACTTTTTCTGGTTTGTGAATGTTTTCTGAATAAATGGGGTTTACTATGCTGGTAATCCGAACCTTGAAGTTGCCTTTGCTTGGCATTACACATGAATCTGATCAAATCTGTTCCCGGACACTTATTAGCCAAACCTGGGAAAATCAATTAACCTTTGTTTATCTCAGTTTCCTCCACTAAAAAATGGGAATAAATAACAGCACTGACAACGGGTTGTTGTCAGGATAAAATGAGATAATACTTGCATACTGCTTAGCACCAAGCCTTGGCACAAATTGGTGCTATGTGTTTGCTCATTCTATCCATAAGACAAAAGAAATGTGGCAGAGAGGATGGTGCAAACATAATTATTGAGAAAAGAACGAAAAAGATACCTTCATTTTATTTTTAGTTTTTGCATAAATAATTCAATCTAATATTTGGTAACAGTATCTAATCTGTGGAATGCACTGGAAGATATCTTAAATTAAAAAGTGGCTATCTATATAATTATCCTGATCAAATACTACTTTACTTGAAGTTCTAACAGAGATAGGTTTTCTCCACACCACTGGGATAATTTCAGAAATGCACCTACTGCTTTAACAAAGTTTCAAATCAACACCTGTCTATTTGCCCCTCCCCTCCCATAAAAGGTATATGCCAAGTCAAAAATGAAGAATGTTAACCTATGTTAAACTACCATTACTTTGGATTTGTATTACCTAGAAAACTACTGTGTAGTACTGCTCACAGTCTAATGGTACCATACACAGGAAATAGTTGGACTTCAAATTCACTGACAAGTTACTTTCCATCTATGGCTCTATGGCTCTCCACATGTGAAATGAAAAGAACTACTCAAGGGATGCTAATGAAGAGCGTTCTGTAAAACCTGAGGTACTGCATAAAGGTTAAGTTACTGTTATTCTCTCTTGAAGTATTATTGCCTACCTTGGGTATTTTTTAAAAATTTGCTTTTAAATTGATTTTTTTTAGTTTATAACATTCAGTTCCACAAGTTTTTGAGTTCCATTGGGTAGTTTTTAAAACCACTTAATCAACTCCAAACATCTACCTTCCCTGTTTGAGGCAAAGACTGGGCCACGTGAGGGTAGGGAGGGAAACTAGTTAGGATACTATGCGTCTGCTGTTGGCAACATCTGCATTACTCTAAAAAAGTCACATTACTCAACATGGAGAGAACTTTTGGATATCTTTCTAGGGTTCTCTACAATGGTCTTCATAGAGTAACTTCATTAATCTATTTGAAACAGAATGATTCACTGCCCAGAATGTTGCTGTACAACAAAACCTGCTGAATAGCAGAAACTTACAACCTCACAATAAATGAAGAAAGGTGTATGAAAACTCTTTACAGACACATGAGAGATGAGTAACTCTGCAAAAAGTCAGCAGTCATAGATGTATTAGACATAATTTATCATGGAAACTGAGTTTGGCAGCTTTCCTTTCCTGAGTCTTGGGTGACAGTTTGTACACAATGCATTCTGTCTGTAGCCGCTTGGTTTCCCTACATGGATTCCTAGGCAAATGTCTTCTGAAAAGCTCCTGTAATATTCTAGGGCTAGATGAAATCAGCACAATGTTAAAATAAAGAGAGAACTTTTATCATCTATAATAGCATGCTCATCAAACTATACCCCAAGGGTCAACTATGGGCTATTGCCTCTTTTTGTACCCCAAGGAACTAAGAATAGTCTTTACGTGTTTAAAATTTTAAAATAAATACAACATAAAAACAAAAAATATACTTCATGCAAAAAATGTAAAAACTATTTGCTTTGTACTTCTTTTAACATTTTAAATATCATTCTTTGCTCTATGAACTACAAGAACAGGCAGTCAGGTAATGTTTGATCTAAAAGGAATCACCTGAATAATTTCTATCAGCTACTGCCTGTGGCCCTCCTTTAGACTTTTCCATCATGCCCTCCTTCCTCAGAAAACTCGTCACTGAGAAATCTCATTCTCCTCCCAAACTAAATCTGCCTGGTCGAATCCTCATGTCTCACTAGTACCCACTGCTCTTCTGATTAGAGTCTCTGGAAAGAGGAAGAGCCATGGAATCCAGGACCCTGATGTAGGAAAGGGGCTCAGCACAACCTTCTCCTCATTTCTGACCAACTACACTACTCTAGCAAACCCCGGGCCAGTTCTCTCTCCCTGCTCCTCCCCATCCCTTTGGCCACTTCTGCTTGTGTGCAGTCTTCCACCTTTACATTGGAAGTTTCTTCAAAGCACGGACTGTCTTTCATATTTTACTTCTATTTATATAACCAGCCCTCAGCATAGTGCCTGGCACATCAGAAGAGCTTAATAAATGTTTAGCGACTGGATATTGCTCATAATATTCTTCATGACATTGGTGAACATATTTAATGAACACATTTTTCCTGGTTTTATGCTATCAGAGAAACTAAACTCAACTTTGTCTAAGTTCTGTCCATCAAAGTATCTGAGTTATGAGCTAAATCTCATCTATTCAAGAGAGACTGTAGTTGGAAGAGCACTTTCAGATTCTACAAGGTCAGCTGCTTTGGGTCAGAGAGGTAATGACCACACAATAAATGCGATGAAATATTGCATTTTCTAGCCATTTGGGAGGGGGTGCGGAGGAATGTGGTCTGCTGTAGAGAATTTGCTTTCAAATTGTTTTCTTACCCTGTTCCATTTTCAAATTTTCATCAAGGATACCTTCAAAATATGCATAGACCAGTCCATTAGAGTCTTTCGTAATATGAGAAAACAGGCATGTGGACTAGCAATACTTAGAACCTTTAAAGTCAGTTTAAAACAACATAATGTCATGTATGGTCTTTTCAATTCATTTTGAATCTTCCCAACTCCTAATTATTGAAAGTCAGTCCCTCAGTACAGTACTACTTTGGAGCCAGGAAATATACACAACTACAATAAAGTAAACAGAAAGAACCAACTCAAAAGAAACATGATCGAATGTTTTTAAATTATTAAGAGTAAGTCTCATTTTTCTTGGTTTTCTTTTTCTTGTTTTAAGAGAATGATGGTCATGATCTTCAAGTCTTCTAAACATTTTGCAAACGTATCTAAACTTAATGCTTCTTTGCCCCCTCAGCAAAGGAATCAAATATCAGAACACTTAGATGGTTGCTGTGCTCTTTTTACCCCCTTGCCATAGTAATGTTATATTATTGGTTAAACTTCTCTAAAAAAGAATGATAATAAGAATCAATTTCTTCACTTTTATCCATTTCCTATTCTTCTGCAATAATAGATTAAAGAGGTTGATTTGGAGCTATAACTGGTCATCTGCTTATTTTAGGGTTAATGCTGACTAGTCTAGTCTATGATGTGCCTAAACAAAAAAGACGATTGTGATCATCCTTTTCTATTAACATAAAATCAATTTCACTTTTTGTGATTTTGTTTGGTACTTGCCATGTCTTATTTCATGATGTACTAAGCAGTCTATGGGTTTCATTCCAAAAAAGAACTCACAAATCTGATCTAATTTTTCACTTCATTCCTATACTCTGACGTTATGATCTCATCAAAGGAGAGAAATACTTCCAACGAAGATTCTGACACACCTATATGTGCCTATCCTGTGTGACTCCCATCAATGTCCAGCAATTTATTAAGCACTTAGAAGAAACTGGGTTAAGAACTGGGGATACAAAGAATGACTAAAATATGGTCCTTGCTCACCTCAAAGAGCTCACATGCGAATGAGGAGGCAACATGCAAACCTACAGAATAGGTGGAAGGAACATAGGCACTAAGTAGTAAAGGGGGAAGGGGGACAGAGGCCAAGAGAAGATTTTCTGTAGCAGGTAAGATGAGAGGTAAGTCTTGAACGAAGCCAGGGAGGACTCGAGGAAGGCATGAAATAAAAAGGAGGAAGGAAATAGACTACAAACAGGAAGTAGGCCAGTGTAGCTGGATCACAGAGTATTGTGAAGGAAATGAAAATATAAGAATGGACTTGAGGAATATCCGAGTTCAATCCAGCCTCAGACACTAGCTAAGAGGACCTTGGGCAAGTCATTTAACATCTATTTTTCTCAATTTCCTCCACAGTAAAACAGGGATCATCATAGCACTTTCCCCCAAGGGTGGCTGTGAGAATAAAATGAAGTAATATTGTGGTCCAGTGCCTGGCACATGGTAAGTAAGCACTCTGTAAATGTTTCCCTCCTCCTCCATTCTTTGGACCTAAAAAGAACATCAAGAGAGCACCCAGGTTGTTTTCTGCCAGGAGGGATCTCATACTCCAGGTCCAGTTCAGACATCTCAACCTGTTTCCTTGGTGACACCCTTTACGTTGATTCTGCCACATTCTACGCACATTTTCTCACATTCTGGCCCTCAGTGGAGCAAGCCTCAACTTCAATTCCAAAAGTACATTTTTACAACTGTATTTTTCTTTATTTTTTCAGTCAAAACATGACACTACAAAAAAATTATCTCCCAATTCCCCCTTAAGGGCCAAAAATTCAGGGACATATCTGACAAGAACTTTTCACCTAATATCTGGTCAGTGAAAAGAATTGAGGTTAATCCTTCATTTTTAATGTCACCTGCAGCCAGCGACTGTTTTTTCTAATGTAAGTGACAGATAAACAGAAAACACTCCCAGGATGACACACAAAGCACCACATACTCTAAGTGCATTTTATACCAATTCAATTTCTCAAATGGATAACCAATGTTCCTACTAATCTGCATTAGAAATGGAGTGCAGCGTGAAAATCATTCTGATGCATGGGCTCTGTTCCTATGTTTGCTATAAGGAGTATACGAATTCAGCTGTAGTGCTGGTTAACATGAGATACACTTCCTGTGAAGAAGCAAACCCCTCTAGTACAGCTTTTTAAAATTTTTTTAAACATTTTTATTTAAAATTCTGAGTTCCAAATTCTATCCCGCCCTCTCTGAGATGATAAGCAATCAGATATAGGTTACACATGTGCAACTATGGAAAACATTTGCATATTAGTCATTTTGTATAAGAAGACTCAAGTAAAAAAATGAAAGAAAGTGAAAAATAGTCTGTTTCAGTCTGTATTCAATCAATATCAGTTCTTTCTCTGAGGGTGGATAATATGCTTCACCATTAGTCCTTTGGGATTGTCTTGCATCATTGTCTTGCTGAGAATAGCAAAGTCACTCACAGTTCCTCATTCAACAATATTGCTGTTATTGTGCACAACATTCTCTTGCTTCTGTTCACTTCACTATGTATCAGTTCATGTAAGTCTTTCCAGGTTTTTCTAAAATCATCTTGCTTGTCATTTCTTACAACACAACAATATTGCATTACAATCATATATCACTGCTTGTTTTGCCATTCCTCAATCAGTGCGCAGCCTTTTGATTTCCAGTTCTTAGCCACCACAAAAAGAACTGCTATAAGTATTTTTGCATAAATAAGTGATTTTCCCTTTTTTGGGGCTATCTTTGGGATATAGGCCTAGCATGTTATTGCTGGATCAAAGGATGTGCACAGGTTTTTTTGGCTCTTTGGGCATAGTCCCAAATTGCTCTCTAGAATGTGTGGATCAATTCACAACTCTACCAACAGTGCATTAATGTCCCAGTTTTCCCACATCCCCTCCAACATCCAACATTTTCCCTTTTTGTGATATCAGTCACTCTGATAGGTTTGAGGTGTTAGAGTATTAGGTATTAGGGCTTTATAAGAAAATCATCAGGGACCTCCAGATATAAACATATCTATATACATGCACATGTGTAAATGCTGATAAACACTATGTTTCTAAGTGTGTGTGTTATTGCTGTTATTGTTATGAAGATGTCTTGACCTGCATGTGAACTGGATTTGAGTAAGACATAGCTTTGTAAAGTCATCAGCCTCAGTCTCACTTCCAAAGTCATAGGAGTCCAGGAGCAAAACAAAAGTTAAGAAGACTGGCAATGGCCCAGGATGCAGTGGATGACTCTGACCTCTCTAAATTAATGTTTTTCCTGGGTTTCAGTCTGTCTGAGGTCACACTCATTTGATGACAAAAGCCTGGGTAAGAATTGAGACAAAAGATGGCCCAATTTACCACCCCAAAGATATCAATCTTAGAGGGGGAAGAGCTCAGAGGTCTATGGGAGGTTTTTTGGGGGGGGGGGGAGGTTGGGGAGAAGGAAGAAAGGAGGACAGGAAGGAAGGGAGGAAGGGAGGGATGGAGGGGCAGGGAGTGAATCATTTACCAACTTCTATTTGAATTCACAGGTTAGGTCCCCAAAGGGCAGCTACTAACTATCAGATAACATGGTAAAGACAGTTGCTTCTCTAGTAAGCCAGTTGCTTCTCTATAAGCCAGTTAGGTGTCACAGTGGTTATGTACAAAGACACACACACACATACATAACAGATACACTGATGGCTAAAATGGATCACCTTTTTCCTTGCAATCAACACATACCACCTGGAAGCAGCTCAGTACAGAATGATGCTACCTTCTCCTCTCTTTTATATTTACCTTCAACAGAGAACGAGGTTCAACCCTGACTCAAGGGTAGATAGATGTTAGATAAAAGAGTTAGTCTGCAAAGGCAGTTCCCAAACTAAGAAATTCGAGCTATGAAAAGCTATATAAGGGAACAAAATGAATCAAATCACTAATTAGTGAAATACAAAATAAAGCAATTCTAGCTTCCCTCCAGTCCCAGAATTCATATACTGGAAATACACTCTGACAAGATGCCCAGGCCAGCCAAAATTCATTCCTCTCCCATGCCCCCCAGGCTGACAGTCTTTGTCTCTTCCCTTCTCCTCAAGCTCCTGTCAGTATCTTTTTCTGTGTAGTTTTCGCCCATAAAAAATGTTCGCTCCTTAAGGGCAAAGAAATGTCTTTCTTTCCACAAGTACTTATATTCCCAGTTCTTATCCCAATGTTTGGCAAAAATAAGCACTTACTAAATGGTAGCTAACTGAGTTGACCAACTACAAAATTCTGCCTCAAATACATCAGTTTGGCAAAGGTTACAAAAAAGGAAAATGCCAGTGACTGGAGGGACCGTGGGAAAAGACACGCTAAGCAGAAGAATAGTTGAAATGTCCAGTGATTCTATAAAGCAATTGGGTACAATACTAAAAACATCTCTAAACTGAATCCTCTTAGATGTAGTGATACCCCTACTAGGCACATATCCCAAAGGGATTAAAAAAAAAAGACAAAACTATTTGTAGCAGTAGGGTGTTGGGTTTTTTGGCGAGGGGAGAAAGAAGTAAAAATAAAGTTGGTCTCATCAAGTGGGAAATAGGTAAACAAATTATGATATATGAATATAAAATAATATTATATCTTAAGAAATGATGAATGGAATAAATTTAGAGAAACCTAGTAAGACTCATAAGAACTGATGCAAAATGAATCGAGTAGAACAATGTATGCAACAACTGCAACCCTGTCCATAAAAACAAGCTTAAAAGGTGTAAGAACTGTGATTAATGCAATGACCAAGTCCAGAAAAGCAATGATGAAGCATATCAGCCCAATGCCTGACAGAGAAGTGGGAACCCATGGTACAGATTGAGACATACATTTTCAAACATAAGGAAAATAAAGTATCAGGTTTCTCAATCATTAAATGGGATAAATCTGCCTTACATATTTGTGAAAAGAAGATATGCTGAAAGAGAATTTCATTCACAAGGCAACTAAGCTATTAAGCAATAAATAGCATCTGCTATGCATGAGGAACTATGTTGGGGTATTATGAAGTTACAAAAAAATTAATCCCCTCCTTTTAGAAGATCACAATCAAGTAGGAAAGACAAGGTAACTAGCAATATAAGGCATTATGTGTCAAGTGGCAAGAGCAGTAGACAGACAGTCAGGAAGACCTGAGTTCAAATCCAGCCTCAGACACCTTAATAGCTGTGTGACCTTCGGCAAGTCACTTTACCGATATTTGCCTCAGTATCCTCATCTGTCAAATGAGGACAATAATAACACCTCCCTCCAAAGGTTTCTGTGAGCATCCAATAAGATGAAAAACTGTAAAGTGCTTTGTATGGTGCTAGCTCATAGTAAGTGCTTATATACATGTTAGTCATCACCATCACCATCATCATCACGTTCATCATCAAGAACAAAGCACTTAAGACTCCCAAGACTTCAGAAGAAGCAGGAATCACTCTAGGATAACTTGACCAATTCAAAGCACGAGAGAGGCTGCATGAGTGCACTGCTGAGGGCTAGAGCACCACCACTGTCACTTCTCTAATACAGACAGAGGCTGCCAGGTTCTACTTCTGTATGTCTTGCCAACATCAGCAAAGTTACCAGCACTTGCAACAGTGCCTGGCATATAAGAGGCACTTAATAAATGTTTACTGTAGTGTAAGATAAGTCATCAATACTTAATTTCCATTTAATTATTGTTAAGATAGGTAAGAAATAGATTACTTTCTTATACAAGAGCCCAGAAGACTTGAGATCCTCTAAAACTAATACAAGACTGTACATTCATCTTAATGCCTGTCCACCATGGACTATGGAGCGCTTACATAAATATGAACCGATATTGTTGGTGCTGGTGGCATTAATATTCAAGAGAAATTCCAAGACACTATAGATATATTCTATATAGATATATTCATATCCTAATTTTGACTAAAGGTAAATAATAAAATATTTTCTGAAGCTAATTATGGTTGTTAAGATTTTATCCCCAAATCATAAGATACTTAGATAAAAAGGCCTTTTACCTATTATCTAGGGAGAATTATTCCCTAAACATACAAAGGTATTTATCCTGTAAAACACCGTAAAATTTCCTACAGGTAACTATTACCAAATACAAAGAGCCAGAAATGCACATTTCTTCCAGATTTCTAAGCTTTTTTTAAAATCAAATTAAGTTAGATTGCCTTTTTTTAAAAAAAATACCAACCTTATTTCTCAAAAATGAAGCACCAGAGAGTAACTTGTAACGTTCTTAGCCTGGCTTTATTTTTTTTGGATAAAAGATGTTTGTACCATAAAAGGGAAAAAATCAAAAACCTATACCTGCTTCACTAAATAAATTAACTTGAAATCAGAACTGGAACCAAATATACAAATCTGTACTATAATACTTTGAATATCCATCTGCCAAAAAACAGCTATAAAAATACCTGTATCTCAATATATTATTCCCTACAGGTATTTTTAAAATACTTTCATATATTACCTAAACATAACAGGAAGACATGAGAATAATTTCATTTTTTGAAATGTGATAATGTAGCAAAACGCAACTGGTACTATTTTTAAAATATAGTAAATAAAAATTGATTTAATTTAGTTTTAGTAAACATGTTGACCTATATATTTTCAAAAATTGATGTACTATTTTCTGAAATTTGTAAAACATTTCATTGAATCACAAAAATAACAGAATGAACTTTCACTGCTGTCTATTTAAAACTATTATTTGTTAGTAAACAATTTAATTTAAAATAAATGTCATGATTTCTGAAAGACCTCCCACCTGTGACGTAATTTTTAAAAAAAGTTATTTCATTTAACTGCATGATTTTTTAAAATTGACTTATAATGCTAAATTTCACCTATGCCTGTTATATAAGACTAAAGGGAAATGTAATGATTGATCTGCAAGAAAGAATAAGAACTTAAGATAAAAATTAAAAATATGAAATCTAATAAAATCTGAATGAAATTATTAGACATAAATAAAATATATCTCAGAGGCAAAGTTATTTTTAAAAGTAAC
>JAQQSU010014115.1:0-11495 GCA_028627135.1 Pseudochirops cupreus | reverse complement strand
GCAAATTCGATTTTTTGATACATTCTTCTCCTCATTGGCTTTTTGGGCCTCTTTTGCCATTTGAGTTAATCTGTTTTTTAAGGTGTTATTTTCTTCAGTCAGGTTGTTGACTCTCTTTTTATGATTTTCTTGCATCATTCTCATTTCTCTTCCCAGTTTTTCCTCTACTTCTCTTATTTGGTTTTCAAAATCCTTCTTAAGCTCCTCTATGGCTTATAACCAGTTTACGTTTTTCTTGGAAGCTTTTGGTGTGGGAGTTCTAATTGTGTTGTATTCCTCCCATTCCATGCTTTGATCCTTTTTGTCTCCAAAAAAGGAATCTAAAGTTGGATTGCTGGGCTTGCTTTGCTTCCTTTGCCTGCTCATGTGCCAATCAATTACTTGACTTTTAGGTTCAGTAAAACTCTGCTTTCAGAGGGGAGAGCTCGGTCCCAAATCACTGGGTTTTTTGCAGCTACCAGAGCTATTAAGAGGCCACTGTTTCTGCAGCTCCCACCAGCTTTGGCTCACTGAAAACACATCTTGGGACCACCAGCCAAGATCCTGATCCTGATCAAGGCAGCTCAAGGAAAGAGCACTTAGCCTCTGAATGATTGGTTGGCCCCACTGCAATCTGCAGGCTGGGAGCCCTGAAGCAGCTACGTGGAGGTGGCTACAAGACCACCACTTCAGTCACTTCTAGCCCTGGTGCAGTCAGCTGGACCCTCTCCCCCAAATTTGTCCAAGTTCCACTGACTTTTCACTTAGTCCTTGTTTCTTATGGGTTGATAATTCTGGAAAACACCACAGCTGCCAGTGATTTGCGCTCCAGCCACGGCTTGTTCTGGTGGCCCTAGGGCTCCAGCTTCAGGTTCATGTGGTTCTAGTCAGGGCTCCCAGCATGCTGTAATGAACCCCTTCCCATCTGCCTGCCAAACTGCCTTCAGCAGGAGCTTTGTTACTCTGTCATTTTGTGAGTTCTGGAGCTTTAAAATTTGTTTAGAGTCATATTTTATAGGTATTTGAGGTGGTTATGGGGAGAGCTGTGGAGTTTTGCTGCTTCTATGCTGCCATCTTGACTCTGACCCAGCACCCTAGTATCTTTAGCCAATTAACATAAATTACTTTTTCAAAGAGAAATTTGCTGCAAAGTTACAGCAAAAATATAGACATTCAAAATCTGGACAGGGGGAATGGGTGGTCTGTCACCTCCTATCTATTATAGTCAAGTCTTCAGAAGAGTTGACTCAACCTTAGGATAGCTGCCAGAGAGCATACCTCCACAGAGACCATTTCCCAATGTGACATATCCATTGGATAATCCAAGTCTCTGCTTATGTGGCATTAAGTTGAGGAGTCTCTTTGTACTTCTGAAGATTGTCCAAGTAACTCTTCTACTGGTTCCAAGCTCCCAGGAAGGCTTGGCTCAAGGGTCATCTTTTTAAAAACGCCTTTCCTGACTCCCCCCAACTACTAAGAATTGATTTTAAATCTATTTTGTCTTACCTGCACACATATAAGCCCACACTACCCCCAATAGATTTTACAGTCCTTCAGAGCAGGCAGGGACTATTTCATTTTTTAAAAAATCTCTGTGTGCTTGGTGCCAAGAACCCAAGTAAATGTTGATTGAATTAGATTGGATTGGATTGAACTGAATTGGATGATGTGCCTACAATAGTATACTAACAGGACTAGCTAATTCTTGAGATCCCTTCCATGTCTAGACCTAGGATGCTATCCCTATTTCCTCCCCTCCATCCACTGATCCAGCCTTGATGTTACTACTGACACCATTTTTCTCATATATAGATCTGGTCACTGTCACTCCTTTGTTCAAAGATCTTCAGTGTCTCACTGTGGCTTACAGATTAACATTGACTTTCTTTGTCCTGACACCCAAGACCCTTCACAGTTTGGTACCACCCTCCCCTTCTAGTTTTATTACTCTCTCTTCTCCCCAGTAAATTCAACACTTGGCTCACAATCTTCTCCACCCTAACCCTTGCTTCCTTTATATACCTTGGACTCCCATTTCTTCAGGCCCTATGTCTGACTTCAGTATACCTTAGCCATGAATGGGAGGTGTCCTGCCTTAGATCCTGACCTCTTCCCTCCTCTACCCTGGTGTATTTGTCTTAGGGAGCAGGATTATAACTAAGGCTATTTGGCCTTTTCAGATACCAGGCCTTTCCCCAACCAACTCCTGCTCACTATTGATAGCATTCCAACTTCAAACTGTGATTTACCTTGAAGGTTATGGTAATATCATGGCTCAAACTCCTTTCAGTGGCCTTGGAGAATTTATTGCCTTTCCTTGCTCAGAAGCTAAAGGCTTTTCAAGAGCTATTAATTAATACTCATAAAGAATTTTGCAGATGAAAAATGCTACCCCTCATAAGTTTTAAGTAGCAAAGGAATGTGAGAGGCAGAAAGTGACATTCACAATGAAACTGTCAGGGTCCCTTCCACTGAAAGGACCTCATGAGAAATAGCCGGCAAACACTTCAGACATTTCCACATTTGCCTGATTAATTCAAAGAGGAGAGACTTTAAAATCTGTAAATGCTGATAAATCACTAGCTCTTCAGCCCCAAGCACCACAAAGAAGACAGATGCATGCCACTGTTGCCAACTAATGAATCAACAAATAGCTGTTGGATTTTCTTAATAACCCTTGGGTGGGCTGTCTAGTAAAGAGGGTAATGGATAGAAGTTGTCAAGAGTAAAGTATATGCTCCATGTCAGGAGGAAAACAAAAACCCAACTTCCTACTAGTTAGAGCTATGCTAAATTGGATAGGGTGCTTCAGGATGTAGAGGGTGTTCTTCCAGTGGAGATCTTCAAGTCACATAAAGGCAACTACTTCTTGAATATGTGGAAGATGTATGTGGTTTTCAGGTATGGGTTGTTCCCGATGGCCATGGTGGTCCCTTCCAATGCAGAAATTCTGTAAGATGGCCTTTTGTGTGGGGAGGAAAGCAGTAGATAGAATTCAATCAATCAACAATTAGGACCAAAAATAAAGAACATCTCAGAGGACCAAGTTGTATCAAGGGACACAGTGTATTTGCACATCCTAAAGAGAGTAAGATTAAAATGTTTATTCTAAAATAATATTATGATATCTGCTTGGGATTATTAGCATTTAAAGTACAATTCCACAGAAGAGGGAAATGATAGTACACTATAGTAAAATTATCAAGAACATTTCTGGCTTCCATTTACATGGTAGACATGCATCATCATCCACCTATTATTTGCCAAGTGCTGGAGATACAGGGGCAAAAACGAAGCAGTCTCTGTCCTGAGGAAGCTTACAGAAACAACAACAACAGAAAGGCAACATGTACATACACAAGTATCTAGAGAGAAAAGGCAAAATAAGTACAAGACAATGGGGGTAGGGGACTGCTGGAGAGAATTGGGAAAGACTATAAATAGAAGGTCCTGTAAATAAGCTATAGATTCCAAGAGGTAAAGGTAAAAGACTGTCCATTATGGGCACAGGGTACAGCCTGGGGAAAGACATGTTGATGGGAGATGGAATGTTTTGTGTGAGGAACATTAAGAAAGACATTTTGACTGAGGCGTAGCTAGAGTCATGTGTAATAAGACTGGAGAGGTTGATTGGATACCAGTGGTGAAGGGCTTTAAATGCTAACAAAAAAAAAAAAGGCATTGATATTTTACCCCCACAGGTAACAGGGATCCACAGCAGTTTGTAGAATGAGCCTAGGTTCAAATGTTGACTTTTTCAGTTAAGCACTGTTCTTCTCTGAGATCACCTTCCTCTTCTGTTAAAGGGAATTAATAATATCCACATTTAAACAATCTAACTCACAAGGATGCTGTGAGGAAAAACAAACCTGACCCTTTGTAAATGTTAAAAACCTTTTTGGCCACAGGATCCCTTTATGCTCTTCAAAATTAAGGGCCACAAAAGGTTTTTTTATGTGTATTATATCCACTGATACTACATTATTAGAAATTAAAATGGATAAAATGTTAAAATGTTCATTAATTGATAATACTAAGAAACCCATTACATGCTCATTTTAATAGTACATATTAGTGGCATTTTAATGAAAATAACCATTTGTCCCCCCCCAAAAAATTTAGTAGTATTGTTTTTTATATATCTGAAAATATCTCTCTAATATCTCTTTGACCAAGCTTCTTTGAATATTTCTGCCTGACTTTTTAGCATTACTTTTTAGGTGGTCATTTTCTCTCAGCAATACTCATTAGTCTAACAAGGTCAAAGCTAGAGAAAGTCTTTGTTTCTGAGAACAAACCTGTCAACAGTGATGAAAAATTGTAATAAATTGGACACTGAAATCACAACCCTGGAATAGACTGTTCCATGCAACCAGCCTTGTCTGACAAAGCAAATAGCTGAACTTTATTATCACAAGGAAATAGAAGGAAGAAAAGTTTTGGAAAGTGACCCCTGGAAAATGACAAACAACAACACCACAATGGGAACATAGCAGCCAAATTTGTCTTCTAATAAATGTACACCGAGCGTAAAAGCTAAGCTATTAAGTAGTTTGTGTATTTTTAGTAATTATATATACGCAAAATATTTTGCTGATAAGCACTTAGATATTTTAATGATTCATTCATATATTGTATGTTGTTATTAAGTTATTTCAGTTGGTCTAGCTTTTCATGACCCCATTTTAGGTTTTCTTGGAAAAGATACCAAAGTGATTTGTCATTTTCTTCTCCAGTTCATTTTATAGATGAGGAAGCCAAGGCAAATATTGTTAAATAACTTGTCCAGGGTCACACATCTAGTAAGTGTCTGACACCAGATTTGAATTCAGGAAAGGGAGTCTTCTCGACTTCAGACCCACCATTCTACCTACTGTGTTACATACAAGCCCTATATACACTGTATTATATCATGTTATAGAGTAGCTAGATGGCACAATTGATAGTGTGTCAGTCCTGGAGTCTGGAAAACCTGAAATCAAATTCTTCCTCAGACATGTACTAGCTGTGTGACTCTGGGTGAGTCACTTTATCCTGTTTGCTTCAGTTCCTCTTCTGTAAAAGGAGCTGGAGAAGGAAAGGACAAACCACTCCAGGATCTTTGCTGAGAAAACCCCCAAAGGGGTCATGAAGAGAGAGACAGGATGGAACAACAACATACAGTCCAATAGAGGCTTCCAGATAGGGAAAAAAATCTTTGTTCACTTGATAGCTTTAATGATGTCATGAATTTTAACTTTCACTGACCCTCCTGTAGGAGAGAGAAGATTGACAGGTATCCTGAAGGTAAAGTTTGATAATAATACGAAGTTTGATATTCAATATTATATGAATTACGCTTGTGGACAGAACCATAAACTTTTCAGTATCCCTGAGGCTCTCTTTGTCAATGGATATGAATTAGAAATAGAAAGAGTATAGAATATGGGGAATACTCTCACTGCTGTTGTATGTCATAAAATAATCTACTCATGGAGTTGTCCTTTCTCTAAATCTCATCATCTTTCATTTGTTCATTGGAATGACTGACAACCTGGATATGGGATGAAAGAAGAAATAACAGCAAACACAATGGCTAACTTGGTATAGTATTTTAAGGTTGGCAAACCATTTTAAATATGTTATCTTGTTTGATCTTCACAATGATCCCAGGAGGTAGGGGCTACTATTACCTTCATTTGACAGATGAGGAAAATGAAAAAAATAGAGACCAATTGATGTGCCCAGGGTTCACACAGTTAGAAAGTGTCCGATGCTGGATTGGGACTCAGGTCTTCTTGACTCCAGGACTAGTACTCTATCCAGATGCATAGGGTTTTTGAGAAAAAAACAAAAACAAAAACAAAACTTGAGTCTAGAGATGGCTAGGGTTTGCAGTATTTATCTTATGGGGATCTTGTGAGACTCAACTGATGTAAAATACCTAGAAACTTGCAAACCTCAAAGTGTTAGAAAGATTAGAGCAAATAATCAGAACAATATTGTGGGTGACGTTGTTGCAACAGAATCAAGTCTAGGAACCTTTCAGAACCACTTAAATGAAGTTCATAATCTCTCAAAAGGGCTTGGTAGGACTAACAAATAAAGGCTTATTGACTAATCATCCATTCAGGAAAAAACAAGTGAATGAAGAATACTGGTTGTCCGGATGGTTGTATACAGTTGGATGGACAATCTATAGAACCTGTCGATCAAAGCTGATATCAGGGAAAGATCTCACAATTGAACAATGAGCAGGGTTCAGAATGGAACAAAAGAGAACATGATACATTTTCTTTGGGAAATAGAAAAGTTCTTTCAATGATCTCAAGTTCTCCATGAAACAAAGGCCTTTGTTGATTTTTAACACTGTATTCTTCAAGTGATGTCATATGGTTACAAGTCCAGTAATACTATGGTTTCCAAAGACAGGATATTGTGAATAATAGAATCATAGAGTAAGAGCTAGAAGGGATCTTACATGTTACTTAGACCAGCTCCTTCCCTTTACAGATGAGAAAACTAAGGCCAGAGAAGTGAAGGGACACTCAACACCCCGAGAAGGGTCAGATATTGGATTGCAACCCCAGGCCTTGAACTCCAGAGCCAATTCTCTTTCCACCATGCCATATGGTGAGTCTCAGGTAAACAATGGATCTGCAACTCCTTGTAGATGAAAAACTACTTGGAAACAGCAGACTAAAAGAATTCATTAGGGAATATATGATTTAAAAAAGAGAATCCCAGGAAGGGCTCTAGAACATTGGTTTGATTACGTGCTGTGAGTTTTTTGGAAGACAAAGATGAGAATTGCACTGGATGGTAAGATGGATGGATTTCAATCTACATCACTGGCAAGAATATCTGTGCAATTCTGACTGCAGATATGTTGGGGGTATTTGAGCATTAATAGTAGTTATGATGTCAGGAAAGCAAAATGGAAAGTTGCTAAATGGGGAATACCCTTTGACCCAGTGCTACCACTACTAGATCTATGATCCAAAAAAAATCAAAGAAAGAGGAAAGAGTCCTAAATGTACAAAAATATTTATAGCAGCTCTTTTTTGTGATGGCAAAGAACTGGAAACCAAGAGAATGCTCATCAATTGGAAAATGGATAAATTATGGTGGACAAATGTAATGGTTTCTATTCTGCTGCATGAAATGGTGAGAGAGATCATTTCAGAGAAATCTGGGAAGCCTTGTTGGATTGATGCAGAGTGAAGTGAGTAGAGCCAGAAAAAGAGTTTGAAAGATTTAAGAAATCTGATCAACATGATGCCAGAGGACTGATGATAAAGAATGCTGACCACCTCCTGACTGAGAGGTGGTAGACTAAATGTGCCAAATAAGATGCATTTTTGGACATGACCAATATGGAAATTTGTATTGCTTAATTATGCAAGTAAAATTAATTCCCATATTTTAGTATTTCTTATAGGGATTTTCTTTCGGTGGTAAGAGGAAGATCAGAAGAAAGAAAAAAAGGGTTAATTGAAACAATGAAAACAGTATTTATTATGACACTAACGTAGGTCTCCAGGCTATCTGTCCAGTGCCATTTTCATTACCAAGCTTTGTATTTCATTCTCTGCAAAAGAAAAAAAAATACTTGTGACTCTTTATGTATTTACTGGTTACCAAATTTATCCTGATAACCATAGGGGATAGCTGACTTTTATTTTAGAAGAAGCTGGTAACAAACTTGTCAATTACTGTCATGACCCAGCCAAGATGACTCATCTGTGACAGTCTGTGTCATTATTTCAGATGTGTGAAACCCTCATAAAATCCTAATATCATCAACATCCAAACCAGAAATGCTTCTCCCAGACCAGATGGGTCATGCATGATAATTACCAGAGCCAAAGGATGATGGAATAGGCCAGTGCCCCATAGGACTCTACCAGCTCTGCAGGGAGCGCTCCACATTCCTCTTTCTAAGACAGTAAAACTAGGACCAAGGGAAGGTTTTATAACTGTTCAAAAAGCTGGCTTTGCTATTTGTCATATGAGTCAACATTTTAAAATAATTTAACATCATTTTACATTTTCAGAGTACTTAGAATAATACTATTATTTTATAATGTGGTTACTCCCATGGTAGACAGAAAGCTGGACTTGGGCTCAGGAAGACCTAGGACCAAGTCTTGACTTTGACACATGCTGACTGTATGGCTGTGGACAAGTCACTTAACCTTTTAGTGTCATTAAGTCGAGGATCAGCAAATGATGGCCAGAGAGCCAAATCCTACCACCTCCTCCCAGTTTGTAAGGCCAGTGGGCTAGTATTGATTTTGATCTTTTAAAATGTCAAAAACCATTCCTAGCTTTGAGTAAAAAATAGGTGCTGAGCTGAACTTGGCCCTTGGGGCAGTAATTTGTGCTCTAAGATCATAAGTTTCAAAACATTTGCACATTTGCAGTGGTGGGAAGTTTTCTCACTGAGAATTTCCTTCCAATGATTAGTAATGAAATCACAGATCCCATTTTTAAAAAACAGTTATGGAATCATCATTTGGCAGAACAAGTAGGAAACTGGAGCTAGGAGAATCCTTTAAGACTTTCTAGTCAAAAATCATCCTTTTAGAGATGAGGAAACTGAAGTTTTTGGAAAGGAAATGATTTACTGAAAGTTATGCCATGAGAATGTCATAGAGTTTGGGCACTGTACCTGGCATTTAATAAATGTTGTTTAATTTGTTTAATGACTGATTGATTAGAAATCAGATCTCCTGGCCCCCCACCCAATGCTCTTTCCATGACTCCATACTGACTTTAAAAGGATCTTCATCTTTTTGGAGTGGTGGAAGGAGTACTATGTTTTTAGCAATTGGACCTGGTTTCAAATCCAAGCTCTGTCACTTATTACTGTTATGACTTGGGATAAACTGCTTAACCTCTCCCAACCTCAGCTTTCTCAACTGTAAATGGAGAGGGTTGGACTAGTTAGCCTCTTAGGTCCCTTTGAACTCTTAGTCTGTGATTCTGTGAACTGAACATTATTATTTTATAGGCATATTATTTTATATACAGAATGGATTAAAAAAAAAAAACAAACTTATTCCCTTGGCAATTATAAACAGGGAAATTTTAACTCCACCAAAGTTGACTCACAAATGGAGCTATCCAGCAGTGGAACATGTTTGCCTGGGAAACTGTCAATGGGGAGATTCAAGCAGAGGCTCCATTAGCAACCTGCCGCCTAGGCTGTAGAGGGGAACAATGCAGCTGTCTTGGGGCTGGGCTAGGTGATCTTTGAGGTACTTTCTAACACTAAGAGTCTCCCAAACTGTAGTGCCTAGGCTGGCTAAAAATTATAAAGGAGGATTGAAGACCAGCATCATACCATGGAATTCTAGAATTTGGGGCAAATTTAATGGATGATGGATATGATTCAGCCAACATGCATTGTGCTAGGCCCTCTGGTAAGTCTTATAGATACAAAGAAAGGCAAATACACAGTCCTTGCCATCAGGGAACTTACACTCTACTGAGGGAGAAAAGATGCAGACAATTATACTGCGTATAAGAAATAATCTGTGTCCATGTGAGCTACTTTCAGAGGCAAGAGACTAGTAGTGGGGAGATATGAATGGACTTTTGCATCAGGTGGAATTTGAGCTATCTTGAAGTAGATAGAAAAAGTGTGGGCAGAGTCTAAGGGGAGACCTGTCCTCTGTGTAGTTGGGATATATTGGAAACAGAGGTCATGGTTCTTGGGAAGATTGAGGAAACAAGAGGTGAGGGTATTGAAATGAGGAAAGGAAGGGTTGAGATAATTTAGGAGACTGAGTCATGCATGGCATAAGGGTGAATGACCCAGGGCTCCATAGATGGCAGCATCAAGGATCTGATGAAGATGGAAAGAACTTTAAAGATGGCTTCTGAGTAATGATGGTCAAGAGGATCTAAAATGGCAGTGAGTAACAAGGTGTATGCCAGCTTCTCTTAGCTCTGTGCTTCAGTGGGCATAAGAAGAGCAGCCATCCTTAGAGAGAGGGGAACAAGACATTCTAAGTCTCTAGAAGAAACCCAGGTTTCTATGAGTCCCATAGGATCATAGATTTGGAGCTGGAAGGGACTGTGGAGGTCATCTAATGCAATGCCTTCATTTTAGTGATGAGGAAACTGTGGTCCAAAGAGGGACAGTGATCTACCCAAAGGTGAGTAAGTAAGGTAGAAGGGGAAGTGTCTTGGATTCTCTAAATTCAGTGATCTTCCCAATGTATCACTGTAGAGGAATGGTCTGCAGAGTCCAGACCCAGGAGAGGGAGCATGGAGTTTGGGGGGAGTGGAAGAGGGAGAGGCAGCCCAGCAATCTGGAAGGGACCATATAGATCAGCTGGACCAAACTATTTATCTTATGCTTTATCTTAGATATATGGAAATTGAAGTCTAGAGAGGTAATGTTTACATATTTGGGCTTCACCAGGAAATCTGCTAATTATAGCTCAAACACAGCTGAATAAGCAAGCCATTGCAATCAGTAAAGGCAGGAAGGCTCATTCTAGATAAAGACTCACTTACAGTAGGAAACTTAGCTAACAGAGCCTTCCATGCAGTAAAGGTTTATAGCAGTTAGCCACGTGAGCTAGCAGTAAAAGGGAGACAAGTGGGGGGGGGGGAAGGGTCATTTCCAGAAAAGTATGGAGGGTAAGCAGAATTTTCCAGTAGCCCGGGAGGTATGTGCCATGTTTCTTAAACTGACAGTTTGAAATATCAGTTTATGTGTATACAAAATTCAGATTATTTTTCCTTTTAGAGAGAGGAGAGAGGAGAGGGATGTCTCCCTACATTTTGGGCTATAGGGCAGAATAAAATATTCTTCAAAATAAGAAGAAAGGCATCAAAAGGAAAACAAAGAAGGGGTAAGCTCTAATAAGGAAGAGGGGATTCCTGATTGTGTGATGGGAGGATGGAGGGTGGAAAAATGTGACGCATGGAACAAAAATATGAAGAAATATTGAAGGTTTCAAGCCATGCAAAATGCATGAAGGAAATAGAACTGGACTCTGGCAAGAGAAATCTTATGTCCCAAGACACATTGCTAAGTATATCCAGATGTATGCCTCCAGCAGACCTGCCAGCCAGTCCTGGGCAGAGGAAAAGGAGACTTCTAGTGGTGGTTGCTCATTCCTAGATAAGATAGTGCAGTAATTAGGTCACTGGCCTGGGGGCCAGGAAGGCCTGAGGGCCAGGAAGGCCTGAATTCAAATCCTGCCTTAGGATCCCGCTAACTATGTAACCCAGGGCAGGTCATTTAATCTCTTTGGGCCTCAGTTTTCTTATCTGTAAAGTGAGAATAATAACAGCTCCTACCTCCCAGAGTTCAATTAAGATAACATGTGCAAAGCTCTTTCCCAAACTGAAAGGATCAGACAAATGCTATTGTGTTTGTTGTTACTGTCATATTCTCCCTAACCTGAGCAATATGAAGGTCTGCCATCTACCTGGAGGCGTATCCAATATGTGGCAGAGATGGTCCTGATACTTGTCATACATGAGGGCCAGTACTCCTGCTAAGTTCTCTGAGG
>JAQQSU010014114.1:0-11495 GCA_028627135.1 Pseudochirops cupreus | reverse complement strand
TAAAAAAAAAAAGGAATAGTGGAAGGAACAGTGTAACCAATAGAATAAAAGCAAGAATAGATGAGATAAGGTTCAGAAAATGATGAGCACTCTAGTTTGACTGTAGTTGAGAATTAGAAAACAAAATTGGAAATGAAAGGAATTTAGACTTGATTCTGTAGACAATAGGGAGCCAAGAAGGGATATGATCAAATCACTTTAAGAAGTAACAAGTGTCTAAATTCCATAAGGAATGTTGGGCATTAATCTAAATCACCTGAAGGCAATCCAAAACATTTGTGGAACTACAGTGTTTCTGCAACTCATAAGTCTGCATTGATGAACTAAAAGTATACACCTAAGAAGAATGGAGTCTCTGAAAAGTATTGGGTTATATGAAGGCCTGGAAGAATATAGTGCAGACAGAATTGCAAAATGACATTTAAAGGAGGAAAATAAAATTAGGAAGCTTTCCACCTTAATAGAAAATATGTCAGAATTAAGAAGTTATAGCAGAATAGAAGTATACTCATTTTGAATTACATGTCTGCATCCATTAACACTTGAGCATGAAGTTATTGAGTATAAATTGTTTAATTTTTTTGGCATCTTCAGTGGACGGCATAGTATTAAACATATAGTTGCTTGATAAATGCTTGGTTCGTTGGTGGTTGTCCTTTGTTCTCAAGGAGAACCAAATAACTGCACTATGTCAAGGCACAGTGTGTTGGACTGTGACTGCTCAGACCAATACAAGCTCGGAAGGCTCTACCACACATCAGGCACAAATAATTCTTATGAATATTTGGAGTGGAGATGTCTCTAAATTTGTGCATCTCACGTTTCTTTTGAACTACTGCAATTCTGCTTTGATCATAGAACACAGCACCTTCTCTGATAAGGGCACACCATGCTGGGCAGTCCTTTCCCAGTGTCTTCCATGTTACACAATTAATTCCAAAGTTCAGAGAAACCTTGGGAGTGTCCTTGTATCAGTTCTGACCTCCATATGAGTACTTCTCGTGTGAACTCTCCATAAAATAGTGTTTTAGACAAAGGTACATTTGATATTCAGCTAAAACTGGTAAACTCAGGTAAAACTGTGGGTGATGTCTTTTGATTCACAGATAAGTTGGATTAAAGTGAGGCAGAGTTGTGCAAAGTCATTGGCCTCTCTCTCTTTTCTAGAGTCATCAAAGTCCAGTGGTGAAACAAAAGTAAAGATGGCTGGTGATTGCTCAAGCGGCTTTGATATCTAGCCAAGCTATAAGTACTCCATAGTGCCTGCTTGAGCCACCTTCATGGGCATTGGAACAAATTATTCTCATCTGCCCATTCCACCAAGGCAAGTTTTCATATGCTTGAGGTAGACACCCCCTAACTCACCCACAGATCTGAGACCCCTCAGTTACCCTCAGTCTGGTTTAACCTGTCTGTTGAAATGATTACCAGGGTGTGGCACCTAGGTTCACAATATGATAAATTTAGAACTGGAATGAACCTTAGAGCTGATCTAGTGCAGCTATATAATTTTCTAGGTGAAGAAATTGCTTCCTACATGCATTAAGTGAGAGAGTCAGATCTGAATTTCATTCCTCTGATTCCAAGTCCAGTATTTTCCTGTAATCATTAAGCTGAGTGTTGTAGAGGCAAATCATTAACCTCTCTGGTCCTCACTTCCTTCCTCTGTATAGTTAAGAGATTACACTATTTAAATTCTGAAGCTACTTCCAGGACTGAAATAATCTGATTCTACAATGCCAACATTACTTCTTTAGGCTCAGTTGACTGGAAGAACAACCCACAAAAAGTTGGAGAGACTAAACCCCCCTTTCAAACTTAGAGAGAGGACATTATTTCTCAATCCTTGAGTTTTCATATCACACTGTGGTCATATGTAAATGCACACTGGGATGTAGTGAAAAGCATCCTGAGTTCCAAATACAATAATGCCACACTTGGTGTGGGACCACGGGCTAACCCTCTAAACCTCAGTTTCCTCGTATGTTACCTGAGAAAAATAACACATTCCCTGACATCCTAATTTGTTGTTGTTGTTATAAGGAAAGAGCTTTGTTAAATCTAGGGCTGTAACTACATGAGCTATTATAGTTACAACCAGAAGTGCTTCCTGAAACCTCGGTTCAATCAAATCCTATTGAACTTGAAGCCAGGCTAATATTAAGCCGTGCAGAAACACTGTAAGTAGCAAACATTAGAAGGTACACTCAGAATAATCAATGACAGCACTGTACTTTTAAATAGACTAGTTAATAGAGCACTAAACTCAGATATCCAAATCAAAGACACCAGTCCATTTATAAAGAAGCCAGTGAGTAAACTGCCCTAGTGACTTTCATGTCTATAATTCAGCAAGTATACCCAAGAAACAGATATTTTTACCAGAGATCACTATGTCTTCAACTGTGCTCAAGGCCATCATGGTACCCAGAGAATATGTCTTATTGATCTCTAGCTATTCAGATTGAGACAGAGTCCCTGGATCTTAGAATATTTAAATTACCCTAGTCAATACCACTTCTCCTGTTTCTGTACCAGTTTAATCCTGCTTAATTTCTGACTTACTCCATTCAAAGAAAGATTCTTCTACCTCTTTGGGAGATTGAAAGAAATGCTGAATCAACAAATTGAGGTCATGCTGATTTGTTCCTAGATATGTGTATAGATGTGTATGCATGTATGTACATATATACATGTATATATAAATGTATACGCATATATACACACACATGCGTATGCATATAGATGTATGTAAGTATGTATATAAGTATGTATATACATACACAAATACACACATATACACACACATAGCATAATGGTGTTGGGTTTACACATTGTGAGAATTGAACTAACAGAAATAAAGGCAGAAAACAAACTACGAAAAGAAGTAATGGTTTCATTAAGGAAGTCATTCGTAAAAGTAGCAATCACACATTATCCCCAGGGAACCTGTCCCTATTCTTTTTTCAGTAAAAAAAAACTATGATTTCTTTGGTGGAGGGAAATCTCAGTGAAAAATTATTTTCTATTAATATGCAATGTCAACTTCTTTGCTACATTAGAGAGTTGCCCAAGTAATTAAGAGAGTGATTTGCTGGTTTTCCCAGGGTCACAAAACTAGTATGTGTCAGTGCCTTGATGGTGGAAATTGAACCCAGCCTGTGCTTCCTGAGGCTAGCTCTCTATTCATTACACATATTGCCTTCCAGTACCCATTTTTAAAAATTCTATTAATATAACTTGTATAGAATGACAATATGAGATTTGAAAAAGGTTAGTCTCTGCCATGAAATGACCCTCTGAAACATTCTGACAAACAGTCATCCAGTCTCCATTTTGAAGGTATTAAATAAAGGAGTACGTATAACTTCCCAAGGCAACCTATTTCATTTTTGGATAATTATTTTAGAAAGTTTTTCATTATTTCAAGCCTTAATCTACTTCTGATACTTCCACTCATTAGACATATTACTGCTCTTTGGAATCAAATAGAACAAATATTATCCATTTTCTCCATGGCAGACCTTGATATACTTGAAGGTAGTTATTATATCTTCCCAAAACTTGACTTTCCTGTTTTAACTGCTCCATTTTCTTCAATGAATTGTCCCCCTACCACCCTAGTCCCCTTTTCTGGACATATTCCAGTTGGTAAAATTCATTCCTCAAATTCAATGATTAGACCTGAACATATTACAATAAATCTGTTAAAAATAAAACTGAATATTATAGAACTGTCACCTCCCCCAGTCTGGTTACTAACCTCAGGAAGCACAGGCTGGGTTCAGTTCCTACCACCTAACCACTGACACTTACTGGTTTTGTGACACTGGGAAAATCAGCAAATCACTCAGTTACTTGGCCAACTCTCTAAGGTTACAAGTAGCAAAGAGGTTGGCACTGCATATTAATAGAAGAAAAGTTTCTTCATTGGGATTTTCCTACAGCACTGGAACCATAGGTCTTTATCAAAAAATTTTTTAAAAAAATGGTGACAGGTTCCCTAGGGATAATGTGTGATTGCTATTTTAACTAATGGCATAAAAATCATATCTCCTATTTCTCTAAATTGTCTAAATTCATTCTAATGTATTATTTCTTTATTAGCAAAAGGGACTGATGGGAAAAGTAGTCTTTGTTTTTTTTTCCCCTCTTATTCACCCTCTCAGATGGGAGGAGGGACTGAAAGATCACAGAAAATAAAAGCCTTTTAGGTGAAGGAATGTTAAGAACTTTTAATGCTAGAGGAAAGTATAGGGACCAGAGTTTTACACATGACCATAAGTGCCAGTGTACAGTGGATTGGAAGGAAAGGGCAATGCTATCCTGAGCTGAAAAATTATAAAGGCATAGATTTAGAGCTGGAAGGATCAAAGATAACCTTCTATTTCAGTTCATTCACTTCAGAGACAAGAAAATTGAAGTCCAGGGACATTGAGTTGTCCAGAAGCAGCCAGAAAATAAAGTAGTAAATGCTAGAGTGGAACTTCAGATCCTGTAACTCCAAATCTTATACTCTTTCTACTGCATTACATTGCATCCTTTAAAGTACCTGTTACAACTTTTACAAGTTATAGTTCTACTTAAAATAGAATATTTTCATGACCTAGTAACTTAGTGAAATTTATAGATGGAGAATTGAAATTTATACCAAATATATTCCTTGAAATTTCATTTCACATCATGTTCTTTTATTTTCTTCTGCCCTTCTGTGATATAATCTCTACAGCGGCCTCATGAGTCACGTGTTGGCTCAGATAAGCCAGGCAGGTTTTGTTGCTATAGAACAGACATTTTGTAGGACAAGACAGTATATTTTGCAATATGCAATGGTTTGTTCTAAAGTATCACCTTTTAACAAATTATGTAGAAAAACATTTAGGAGAGTATAGTTCATAGGAAAATTTAAAAATAATTAGTTGAATATAAAGCAACTTGAAGTGATTGTTCACTTAGAATTTATTCCTATATTTTTGAAAGAAATAAACACAACTTCTATTTTAGGGCTTTAGAATGACTTTTTAAAGCTGTGTTTAAAGTAAAATAACAAATCTTCTGATACCCTGAACATGTGGGGTGATTCTGCATGGAGATGATCACACAGAGTTGATCTTCAGCTCTAACACTTTCCAACTAAAGATCAGCTTCAGGTGACAAGGGATTGATAACCAATCCAGATCCACTTTTACAAATATGAAAACCATCCCAAGGGACATTATTAGTTCATGCACTACTCAGGGTCCTTCTTAAAAATGTGGAGTGTCTGAGAGTGTGAACTTCTATATTTCTTGAAAGGTTGTAAAAATTCTGTAGGAAACAGTGTTATTGACCAGGATGCTATTTATTTTAATGTGTGGAGCCCAGAGAGATAAAATTAGGATTTCTACAAGGAATTAACTGGATTGATAATGCAGATGGCTCAAACCAGTTATTCATTAAAATAAGTCTAGCCATCAGCTGTTCTATAGATGTGCCTGAAGCTACAGATTTTGACTATACTAATTCAGTTACACTTGGTAGTGATATACAAACAAAACTTCAGCAAGGATTTACCTTTTTAAAACAATTTTTTTCAAACCACATGTTTTGCTTCCCTCTTCAATGTCCCCAACAAGTGGTTATCTAACCTTCACTTGAAATAAAGTGGAAAGTGGTTCTTGCAAAGGTTCTCCAACCTACTTTTGGAAGCTTTAACAGGTTAGATGCTTTTCCTTACATTGAGACAAGATCTTCCTTTCTACAACCCACTTTTTCTTAAAATGTCTTCTGAGACCATTCAGAATAGTCTAATCACTCTTTAAATGATAGCTCTCAAATATTAAAAACACTCTCTGCAGTGACAGTAGGCGTCAAGAGGAAACCTCACACCTATCAGCATAAGAGCAGTTTACAGCGAACAATTAAGCTGAGAGGGTGATAAGTGGTGTCCATGTCATGCCCAGGCAATATCTATCTATCTATCTATCTATCTACCTATCTGTCTGTCTATCCATGGGTGTGTATAATATATATATTATATTTTTATATGTTTATATATGTACTTGTTGCCTCCTGCATTAGAAGGCAAACTCCTTTAGAGTGGGGATGATTTCATTTCTTACATTTGTATCTCCAAAAACTAACACAATGCTTGGCACATTAGGAGGTGCTTAAATGCTTATCGATTAATGTTGATGTAGCTTTAGATTGCTGCAGCTTTTTGTAGTGCCATGTGTCTCTTTTATCGAATATTGAATTTGAAGTCTATAAAACCACTGGATCAAAAACAACAACTATGGTCACCCCTCCCTTTGCAGAAGTAAAAGACTATGTGTAAGAAATCTTGAACACACATCAGACTTCACTGATGTACTCTTTGGTTTTCTTGAATAGCTTTTTCTTCTTTCCCTTTTTTATTCTTTGTTACTAATAACATGAATGACATTTTGGCAGGTAAGGGAGATGGAAGGATATATACACATACATATGTGTGTGACAGTGATATAAAACAAGTGATAGCAAAAAAATAGAATAAAACGCATACGTTGATTAAGACATACCTCCCCTTTCTTTTACTTAACACTAATTTTAAACCCCAACTTGACATTATATTATCTCTATTAAATTTGAATTTATAAGATTAAGATCAATGCTCCAAAACCTTTTGAAGATCCTTTTTGACAAGCTTTGTTTCATGTTGCAAGATGAAAAACATGACAACTGATCCTTTACCAAATTTACTGATAAAACAGGCTCAAGTATAAAGTCCACTAAAGATAAAGTCCACTAAGGCATCCTTTTGAGTTGTAATCAAACCATGAATGACTGTTCTTTGGGTCCAGTCATTCAACTAGTTCTAAATCCACTTAATTTTATAATTTATTGACTGAGAGACACCGAGACAAGAGAATTAAAAAGTGTTACAATTCTAGCTATAAACAATCATAAAGATCATTTATTCAAACCCTCTCATTTTATAGCTCAGCTTACTGTGTCCCAATATATTTAAAGGACAAACAATTGCATTAATCAGACATCTCTCCATCTTGCCCATTGGAATAGCAAAAGAAATTAAATGGATACTTTGCAAAAACCCAGGTAAATTATAATATTCCTGATATATTGTCAAATAAGGAATTATCAACATTGTCAAAATAAGGAAATGAGGTTGATGTGCTATGACTTGCTCTTGATAAAACCAAACATACATACAGATAGATAGTTCTTTCAGTATGCTGGGATGACTTTAATTCCTTGAGAGAAGTAAAATATTTTCTACATATTCCATTATTATATTTTGCATTTTAACCTGCTATATTCTCATCTCTATCTTCTTCACTCCAAAGATAATTTAGCTTGGAAGAGAAAAAGAAATCAAAATGAGAGCTGAATAGTCTTGCCTTTTCTGTCATTGATCATAAAAGTTCCATTTTTCTCCAAGAAACTATTTTATACTGTCTTCATTCCTTCCCTTGTTCACAAGCTGGTTTTAAAACCAAACCAAACAAGCAAAGAGATACCTTTTGTTTGTCCTTAGTGTCTTTGAAATATTTTACCTCCTTTGGAAAGTTAGTGCTTTAACAGCCTTCCAGGATGATGCCACACTTTTGTATTCATTCTCCATTATATTTTATTTCTTCCATCTTCTGTACGTCTTTTAAAAACTCTGTTATTTAAAGGGCTTCCTTGTGTTTTCACTTCTCTCCTTTTTCTTAGTATTGTTTCCCTTTTTGTTTTCAGAGTAACATTCTTCAGAACTCACCTATAGGACTAACACTCCCTTAAAAAAAGTTAGACCATGGTATTCTACTTATTGTTTCTCCTAATCCTTTGAAAATTATTGCTCCTATATCTAAGGAGTATGACTTCTTACACTTTGCAACAAATTCTAACATGGAATGGTAGCTTACACCCAAAATTCTTAATGTATTTTTAGTAAACAGTCATGCTTTATAGTGAAGATCAGGTTAAGAAACACTGTTTCCTTTGGATTTTCCTCAGTATTTAGAAAAAGGTGATATATATTCTGCTTTGGGGCAAGAGAGAGCTCGGGTAACTATCCAGTTAACTGAAATTTCCACCACTTTCACCTGTACTCCTTTCTTGTGTGTTTTATTGGATCTGTTTCAGAAAATCCCAGGTTGTCACTGCATCTCCCATTTCTAATTTCCACTCAAGAGCTCACCATTACATGCCCAGTTTCTTGATTTCCTTTCATATGTATATGCAGTTGTATTCCTGCTCTCCTTCTTTCAAGTATCATGTTACTTTTAAATAAGTTATTTCATTACAGAGCTTTATTCCAATCATGCGTACATGAAGCCTCAGGTATGATTTTAAAGTCAAATTTGCTCCCATGCATTGGGATATCTAGTTTGTCTTCCTTGTCACATATATTTTATACATTTGTATATAGATATCTAAAATATGCATTTATTGGCAGTTTTTCTTCAATTTTGTCTCCTATGATTCTGTTAATCTAAAGTCCTATTCTTTCCATGTCTCAACTAATGTTCTCTGTGTTATCTAGTTTTCTCTAAGTGTTTACAATTTTTTCAAAAATTTTCCTCTCTACACTTGAAATTAATCTTGAATTGGAAGCTAATGATTTTATAAGAAATCAAGATACTATAAAACAGATCCTAACACATGAAAAAAAAAATAGAAGGCAATGTGAATATCTCATTGGAAAAACCACTGACCTGGAAAATAGATCCAGGAGAGATCATTTAAAAATTATTGGACTACCTGAAAGCCATGATCAAAAAAGTAACCTAGACACCATCTTTCAAGAAATTATAACGCAAAATTGCCCTGATATTCTAGAACCAGAGGGCAAAACAGAAATTGAAAGAATTCACCAATCACCTCTTGAGAAAGATCCCAAAAAGAAAACTCCTAGGAATATCATGGCCAAATTCCAGAGTTCCTAGGTCAAGGAAAAAACATTACAAGCTGTCAGGAAGAAACAATTTTAGTATTGTGGACACACAATCAAGCTAATACAAGATCTAGCAGCTTCTACGCTAAGGGATCAAAGGGCTTAGAATATGATATTCTGGAGGTCAAAGGAGCTAAGATGAAAACAAAGAATCGCCTATCCAGAAAAACTGAGTACAATGCTTCAGGGTAAAATATAGTTATTCAATGAAAAAGAGGGATTTCAAGTATTCTTGATGAAAAAACCAGAGTTGAACAGAAAATTTTACATTCAAATACAAGAAGCAAGAGAAGCATGAGAAGGTAAGCAAGAAAAAGGAAATTATAAGGAACTTATTAAAGTTGAACTATTTACATTCCTACATGGAAAAGACAATTGTAACTCATGAGACTTTTCTCAGTATGAGGATAGTTGAAGGGAATATATATGTGTATATATGTGTGTATGGATGCATGTATGTATGTCTAAAGACATATGTATGTACATATAGCAGAGTGTATCTGTATATAAAATACATATGTGAGTGTGTGTATTTGTGTGTACATGTATATAGACAGAGTGCACAGGATCAGTTGAATAGGAAGGGATGATATGTAAAAATTAAATAAAGAGGTGAGAGGAATATAATGAGAGAAGGAGAAAGGGAGAGATAGAATAGGGTAAATTATCTCATATAAAAGAGGCAAGAGAAAACTGTTACAAAGGAAGGAAAGAACAGGAAGCTGAAAGGGAATGGTTCAACCTTACTCTCATTGAATTTGGCTTAAGGAGGGAATGACATACACACTCATTTGGGTATGTTACCCTACAGGAAAGTACAGGGGAAGGGGATAAGAGGGAGAATGACAGAGGGGAGCACAGATTGAGGAAAAGGGTAGTTAGAAGCATGTACTTTTGAAAAGGGACAAGGTCAAAGGGTAAAATAGAATAAGTGGGGGGCAGGATAGGATGGAGGGAAATATAATTAGTCTTTCACAGTATAACTACTATGGAAACATTTTGTGTAACTACACATCTACAACTTACATTGAATTGCTTATCTTCCAAGAAGGGTTGGGTGAGGAAGGAAGAAGGGAAAGAATCCAGAAATGAAAGTTTTAAAAACAAATTTCAAAAAATTGTTTTGGGGGGTTGGAGTCAAGATGGCGGCATAGGAGCAGCAAAGTATTGCAGCTCCTACATAGCCACTTCAAAATACCCATAAAATATGACTAAACAAATTCTAGAGCTCTAAAACACACACAAATATACTTTCCGCTAAAGGCAGCTCAGCTAGGAGGCACCATCTCAGGGCTGGAAGCCAAACCAGCCCAGCCTGAAACAGCATATTGGCCCTGGGAGCAGCCAGACAAGCTGAGCTGCAGCTGGAGCAACAGAAGAGCGGATCTGCAGCAGCTGTGGCAGTTTCCAGAATTATCAAGCCACAGGAAAAAAAAAAAGAACTAAGTGAAAGGTTAGTGGAACTTGGCTAAAATCAGGAGAGAAAAGCAGGTCTGGCCAAACTGCATCCAGGGCAAGGAAGCAGCAGAAGCAGAGGTCCTGCACCCGCCTCCACATTGCCACTTTAGAGCTCCTGGCCTGCAGACTGCAGGAGGGCCAAACAATCGTTCAGAAGTCAAGTGCTGTCACGTTGAGTGGCCTGGATCTGGATCGCAGTCTTGGGTGGTAGTCTTGGGGTCTCTTTTCAGTGAGCCAGAGCTCAGAAGGGCCCCAGCAGTCTCCTAAAAGCTCCAGCAGCTGGGAAAACCCCAGTGATTTGGGACAGAGCTTTCCCCTCTGGAAACAGAGTTCCACAGAGGTAAAAAATCTCCGATTGGCCACCATGAATAAGCATAGGAAGCAAAGTAAGAACAGCAACAAAACCCTATATTCCTTCTTTGGGGAAAATAAGGATCAAAGCAGAGAATGGGAGGAAGACAACATAGTCAGAACTCCTGCACCAAAAGCTTCCAAGAAACATGAAGATTGCCTAAAAGCTAGAGATCAGCTGAAGAAGAATTTTGAAAACCAAATGAGAGAAGTGGAAGAAAAATTGGGAAGAGAAATAAGAATGATGCAAGAAAATCATGAAAAGAGAGTCAACAACCTGACTGAAGAAATTAACACACTAAAAAAATAGATTAACCCAAATGACAAAAGAGGCCCAAAAAGCCAATGAGGAGAAGAATGCCTTAAAAAGTCGACTTTGCCAGACGGCAAAAGAATCTCAAAAGCATTCTGAAGAGAATAATTCCTTCAAAATTAGAGTGGAGCAGATGGAAGCAAATGACTTTATGAGAAATCAAACTATCAAACAGATTCAAACAAATGAAAAAATAGAAGGCAATGTGAAATATCTCCTTGAAAAAACCACTGACCTGGAAAACAGATCCAGGAGAGACACATTGGACCCCCTGAAAGCCATGATCAAAAAAAGAACTTAGAAAGCATCCTTCAAGAAATTCTCAAGAAAAACTGCCCAGATATTTTAGAACCAGAGGCCAAAATAGAACTTGAAAGAATTCACTGATCACCTCTTGAAAAAGATCCCCAAAAGAAAACTCCTAGAAATATTATAGCCCGGTTCCAGAATCTC
>JAQQSU010014113.1:0-11495 GCA_028627135.1 Pseudochirops cupreus | reverse complement strand
GGATGCACCGGGATGGCTCTTTTGGGGCGGTGGGTGGGGGAGGGATGGGGAGAAAATATGTGACTCAAAATCTTGTGGAAATGAATGATGCAAACTATAATAAAATTTAACAAAAAAAAGTATATCAAAGTCAATCATCACACAGTGTTGCTGTTACTGTGTACAATGTTCTCCTGGCTCTGTTCATTTCACTCAGCTTCAGTTCATGTAAGTCTTTCCATGTTTTTCTGAAATCTGCCGGCTCATCATTTGTTATAGCACAGTAGTATTCTGTTACAGTCATATACCACAACTTGTTCAGCCATTAATATTAGATTATTTAATTTCTAATTAAATTGTCCAATTTTTGTTGCATTGTGATATGAAAAGGATGGATTTAATATTTCTGCCTTTCTGCATTGGATTGTGAGGTTTTTTTGCCCTAATGGTCAATTTTTTGTGTAAGTGCCATATACCCCTGAGAAAAATGTGTAGTCCTTTCTATCCCATTCAGTTTTTTTCCAGAGATGTATCATATTTAACTTTCCTAAAATTCTGTTCACCTCCTTAAGTTCTTTCTTGTTTATTTTGTAGTTAGATTTTTCTAGTTCTGTGGTAGGGGGTTGAGGTCCCCCATTAGTATGGTTCTATTGTCTGTTTCTTTCTGTAATTCACTTTACTTCTCTAGGAAATTGAATGCTGTACCACTTGGTGCTGTATGTGTTTGGTATTGATATTACTTCATTGTCTGTGGTACCTTTTAGTAAGATGTAATTTCCTTCCTTGTCTCTTTTAATTAGATCTGGTTTTGCTTTTTTCTTTGTCTGAGATCAGGATTGCTACCCTTGCTTTTTTTTTTTTTTTACATCAGTTGAAGCGTAATATATTCTGCTCCAGCCTTTTTTCCTTTACTCTGTGTGTGTCTCTTTGCTTCAAATGTATTTCTTATAGACAACATATTGTAGGATTTTGGTTTTTAATCTGCTCTGTTATCTGCTTTCATTTTATGGAAGAGTGCGTCCCATTTACATTCAGAATGATGATTACTAACGGCATTTTCCTCCATCCTATTTTTCTCCCTTTTTATGCTCTTAAAAACAAAGAGCATATTTCTCTCCTTTCAGCCTGTCTGTCCTTACCAATGTTTTATTTCTGACCACCGCCTCCCTCAATCTGCTCTCCCTTCTGTCAGCCCCCTCTTTCTTTTCCCTTTCCCCTCCTACTTTTGCATTTTCTTCTTCCCTAGCTTCTATCAGCACCCCCTCCTTTTCTTTCCTCTTTCCCCTCCTACTTCCCAGTAGAGTAAGATAATTTTCTCTACCCAGCTGGGTGTGTATGTTATTCCCTCTTTGAACCAAAATCTAATGAGAGTAGTCATCACATCAAAGTCAACTTACCCCCCCTCTTTCTAAGTATACGCCTTCTAACCACCATGATAAAGATACAAGTATCTCTTAAGAGTTGCAAGTATCATCTTCCCACATAGAGATGTAAACAGTTTAACCTTATTGAATACCATGGGTTGGGTTTTTTTTTTCTTTCCTCTTTACCTTTTTATGCTTCTCTTGAGTCTTATATTTAAAGATTGACTTTTCTGTTCAGTTCTGGTCTTTTCATCAGGAAAATTTGAAAGTCTCCTCTTTTCATTGAATGTCCATTTTTCACCTGAAAGATTATGTTCAATTTGTTGGGTAGTTGATTTTTGTTTGTAATCCAAACTCCTATGCCTTCTGGAATATCATATTCCAAGCCCTCTGATCCTTTAATATAGAAACTGCTAAATCCTGTGTAATCCTGACTGTAGCTCCTTGATATTTTAATTGTTTCTTTCTGGCTGCTTACAGTACTTTTTCCTTGCCCTGATAGTTCTGGAATTTGGCTACTATATTTCTTGGAGTTTTCATTTTGGGATCTCTTTCAGGAAATGATCAGTGGATTCTTTCAGTGATTATTTTACCCTCTGGTTCTAGGACATCAGGGCAGTTTTCCTTAATAATTTCTTGAAAGATGCTGTCCAGACTCTTTTTTTGATCATGGATTTCAAGTAGTCCAATAATTCTTAAAGTATCTCTCCTGCTTCTGTTTTCTAGATTATTTGTTTTTCCAATGACGCATTTTACATTTTCTTCTATTTTTTCATTCTTTTGATTTTGTTTGATTATTATGTCTCATAGTATCATCAACTTCCATTTACCCAATTCTAATTTTTAAGAAATTATTTTCTTTAGTTAGCTTTTATACCTCCTTTTCTATTTGTCCAATTCTACTTTTAAAGGAATTGTTTTCTTTTCTTTTCTTTTTTTTTTTTTTGCTCATTTTTAAAAGTTTAGCTCTACTCCTGGGGCACAGTGGGGCACTATCCCAAACTTCTTACACTGGGGACCAGTAGCCTGCCTCTGCCTTTCTGTGCTGGGGCTTCTGAGGCTTGGGGCTTGCCCACTCTGCTAGGGTGGCCCAATCTAGTTGTATCTCTTGTGCCCTGAGTTCTAGGGCTATCAGTTTGCCTGCTGTGGTGCAGCTAAGGGCCTCACAGTTGGCTTGTTGTGCCACTGGTCTGCTAAGCAGAACCCTGACTGCTGATCTGTGCTGTGGCTAAGAGCTTCCCATTGACTTGCCTGAACACTGACCACACTGTACTATGCTCTCCTTTTACCCAAGGGAGACAGATCTTTCCTGAAGTCCTTTAAATTATCTTAGGCTGGAAAATTGTTTTACTCTGTCTTTTTATGGATTATGTGATGTAATTTGTGATGTGATGTGATGTGATGTGATGAGCTTTGTGATGGACTATATAGAGCTCTGGGCCTGGAATCAGTAAGATCTGAGTTCAGATGTAGTCTCAGACTAGCTGTGTGATCCTGGGAGTCATTTGACTCTCTCTGCTACAGTTTTCTCAACTGTAAAAATGGAGATAATAGTAAGACCTGCTAACAGAGCTGCTGTGAAGATCAAATAAAATATTTGTAAAGTGCTGGACACATAGTAGACATTTAATAAATGCTTATTTCCTTTCTTTCTTTTTGGCTCTACTTCATCAAATAACGTGAATCTTTCCATGTTTCTCTCTACTCATCATATTTATTGTTTCTTACAACACAGTAATAATCCATGCCATTTATGTATCACACTTTGTTTCGCTATTTCCCAGTAGATGGTCATCTACTTTGCACAAACACTATTTTAAACTTGCTACCTGATTATTTCATAAAATAAGTACTTTACTTGGATATTTAGAATCACTTTTTCAAAGTTTGGGAATTTAGAGACCAGTGCCTCTGCATGTTAACATAATATGCTAACACTGTGTTATACATTACAAAAGAGCTGTTCCCATAATATCCCTGATATTAAGATTCATCTTATCAATATAAATCATAGAGTCTTACAGCTGGAAAAAGTCTTAGAGATCATCTACTCTAATTCCATAATTTTACAGATTGGGAAACTGAGGCCCAGATACTTGACACACTAGCTGTGTGACCTTGGGCAAGTCACTTAACCACAATTGCCTAGCCTTACATCCTCCCCAAAAAGGAAAAATTTAAGTACACTAGAAATATTGCCTTAACTCTCAGGGTAAGCTGAAAAGAATAAATAATGCAGTCAACCATGTTGCAAAGCATCAAATCTATACAGATCTCTCATTGAACTGAGAAAGTCATAGTATGAACCAGCAGGTATAATTTGGTTTCATAGAATTCTATTTCTGAATTTACTTGGTTTTTACCACAGCTAAGACATGTACATTTCCTTTTGTATAACCAACATTGGGTTCAACTTTAAATCTGTAACTTTGCTTCTTTCTCCTTCCCCCATTGAGAACTTTTATATCTGAAATAATCAATGGTATATAGTAATTTGGGGTATTATAGGAAATAGACCTTTGCAATTGATCTTATAGTTTAATGGAAAGGTATTTTATAAAAGTATCTGATAGAGATTAAAGATTCAGATTTCTAAAATGTCATTTAGATTACTCTTAAGTAATAAGTATATGGACATCTATGTGATGCAGTGAATACAGGGCCAGGTCTTGAGTCAGGCTGTGTGATCCTGAGCTAAGGGTGGGGAACCCATGAGCTCGAGGCCACATGTGGCTTTCCTGGTCCTCAGGTGTGACCTTTTGATTGAGTCCAAGTTTTATAGAACAAATCCTTTTATTAAGGGGATTTGTTCTGTGAAGTTTGGATTTAGTCAAAGGGCCATACTTGAGGACCTAAAGGGCCACATGTGGCTTCAAGGCCACAGGTTCCCCAACCCTGTTCTGGGCAAATCATTTAACCCTGTTTGCCTCAGTTACTCATCTGTAAAATGAGCTGGAGAAGGAAATGACAAACCAGTACAATATCTTTGCTAAGAAAACCCCAACTGAGGTCTCAAAGAGTTGGACACAACTGAATTAACTAAACAACAACAATAAGTATGTAACTTCAGGAACTCCTTCAACCTCTTAAGACAGTCCATCCCACTTTGTGGCAGCTCTTATTTTTATAAACTTTTTCTAAGCATCAAGCCTAAGTTTACCTCTTTGAGATTTACAAAAATTGCTCCTGGGGAGGCAGAACCAAGATGGCAGCATAGAAGGAGGAAAATTCCATGAGCTCCCCCACAACTACCTCAAATACCAATAAAATATGACTCTAAACAAATTTTAGAGCTACAGAACCCACAAAGTGACAGAGAGAAACAAATCTCCCACTGAAGACAGCCGGCAGGCCAACAGGAAGGCTCTGTCGCAGAGCACAGCCCCATGAGCCACATAATTTTAGCCTCAGAGTGGTCCCAACCAGCAGCGGCCAGAGCAGACTTAAGGAGAGTGAATAACCACCAGCTGTGACAACTTCCAGATTTCTCAACCCATAAACACGAAAGACGAAGTAAGAGGTCAGTGTGGAAGCTTGTTGGAACTGGGGGCAACAAAAGAGCATGGTCCAGCCCCTGCCCCTGAGGTGAGAAACAGCAGAGGTGCAGCAGCTATAGCTGCTGCCATGTGGCTGCTTTCAGAGTCCCTGGCCTGAAGATTGTAGGAGGACCAAGAACAAGCGAACATTCAGAGAGTAATCACTCTTGCTTTAACCTCCTTGGATCTGGATCGCTGCCTTGGGTGGAGGTCCTGGGGTGTGTGGCCAGTGGGCCAGAGCTTGTGGGGGCTTCAGAGTGGGCACCCAACTAATAGCTCCAGCATCTGCATAAACCCCAGTGATTTGGGACAAAGCCCTCCTCTGTGGAAGCAGAGTTTTACTTTGGCAAAGAGCTCAAAAGTAAAGTAATTGACTGGCAACCTGAGCAAGCTGAGGAAGCAAAGCAAGCACAGCAATCAAACCTTAGATTCCTTTTTGGGGGACAAAAAGGATCAAAGCATGGAACAGAAGGAAGACCACAAAGTCAGAACTCCTGCATTAAAAGTTTCCAAGAAAAATACAAACTGGTTACAGGCCATGGAGAAGCTCAAGAAGGATTTTGAAAATCAAGTAAGAAAAGTGGAGGAAAATTGAGAAGAGAAATGAGAATGATGCAAGAAAATCATGAAAAGAGAGTCAACAACCTGACTGAAGAAAATAACACCTTAAAAAATAGACTAACTCAAATGGCAAAGAAGGGCCAAAAAGTCAATGAGGAGAATGCCTTAAAAAGCTGAATTTGCCAGATGGAAAAGGAATTCCAGAAGCTCACTGAAGAGAATAATTCCTTCAGAATTAGATTGGAGCATATGGAAACTAATGACTTTATGAGAAATCAAGATACTATTAAAGAGATCCAAACAAATGAAAAAAATAGAAGGCCATGTGAAATATCTCATTGGAAAAACCACTGATCTCGAAAATGGATCCAGGAGAAATACTTTTAAAATTATTGGACTACCTAAGTGAAAGCCATGATCAAAAAAAAGAACTTAGAAAGCATCCTTCAAGAAATTCTCAAGGAAAATTTCCCTGATATTCTAGAACCAGAGGGCAAAAGAAAAATTGAAAGGATTCACTGATCACCTCTTGAAAAAGATCCCAAAAAGAAAACTCTAAGGAATATTATAGCCAAATTCCAGAGTTCCCAGGTCAAGGAGAAAATACTACAAGCAGCCAAGAGGAAACAATTTGAATATTATGGAAACACAATCAGGATAATGCAAGATCTAGCAGCTTCTACGTTGAGGGATCGAAGGGTTTGGAATATGATATTCTGGAGGTCAAAGGAGCTAGGATTAAAACCAAGAATCACCTACCCAGCAAAACTGAGTATAATGTTTCTGGGGAAAATATGGTCATTCAGTGAAATAGAGGACTTTGAAGCATTCTTGATGAAAAAACCAGAGTTGCATAGAAAATTTCACGTTCAAATACAAGAAGCAAGAGAAGCATGAGAAGGTAAACAGGGAAAAGGAGTCATAAGGAACTTATTAAAGTTGAACTATTTACATTGCTACATGGAAAAATGAGAATTATAATTTATGATGCTTTTCTCAGTATGAGGATAGTTGAAGGGAATATATGTGTGTGTATGTATTTATATATACATATATATGTTTATATAGGAGGGTATATGTGCGTATAACTACATATGTGAGTGTGTGTATATATGGGTACATGTATACGTAGACAGAGGGCACAGATCAGTTGAATAGGAAGGGATGATATCTAAAAAAAAATTAAGAGGTGAGAGAGGAATGTAATGAGAGGAGATAGAGAAAGACAGAATAGGGTAAATTATCGCATATAAAAGAGGCAAGAGAAAACTGTTACAATGGAGGGCAAGAACAGGAAGGCAAAAGGGTCAACCTTACTCTCATTGAATAACATAGACACTCAATTGGAGGGAATAACATAGACACTCAATTGGATATTTTACCCTACAGGAAAGTAGGGGGGAAGGAAATAAGAGGGAAGTGATAGAAGGGAGGGCAGATTAGGGGGGAGGGTAGTTAGAAGCACACACTTTTGAAAAGTGCTGCGACCAGCACAGTATATGGCCTACCAACCAGCTGAATAAAAAGAGAGAGATGGGGATGTATTCAGTAGTGTTTATTACAGAGCCATTTCATACAGAGCCAAAGATACAAGAAAATCATAAGGCTTATATTCCCTATAGCAGGATTTCCTGGAAGGAACGGTCCCTTCTTGGAATCTACCACTCCTGCCCCAGCTCAAGGCTAATCATTCATTAAGATTTTATCCTAGGACCACGTTCGGAGGCACAAACACACAGGGAGTCACAAGACTTGATAATTAACTCCCCTGAAATTTCTATAATATTTCAAGACCCAAAGAAAGCATCCACCCAACAAGATTCTTTCTGCATATCTGCCTCATAGAAGAAGGGGAGCATGAAAGTCTGGTCCACTACATCTCCCCCATTTTATTTATTTATAGGAGAGGGGAACGTCCCATTGATGAAGCCCGGGAGACTCCTGGGAGTTCTCTGCGTCTTTCCTATTTGAACTACATATAGAAGAGGGGAACATCCCATCGATGAAGCCTGGGGGCTCCTGGGAGTTCTCTGAATCTTTCCTATATGAATTATATATATCTATAGGGCAGAATCATGCAGTTGGACATTATATACGACTTGTTGAATGATGCAAGAAAAACAGGAAATGAGGATGGGTAAACAGGTACATAAAACTAGTATCACCACCCCTATTCCTATAAAAGTTATAATTTGCTGTATTTGCCCAAGTAATATTCCCTGAGCTCTCTTAATCCAATTAACAGTGTTTTGTGCCTCTGGATTTGGTAGTAGTGACCGCTGTCTTTCCTTATCCATGAGGTGAGCCAAATTCTCCAAATCATTTATGTCAAGAGATGTGTTATGGTCACCCCATAGCCCATTAAGATGGTTTCTAATTTGGGCCATGTCATATTCTGACTCATTATATTTTTTGTTTACCATACAGAAATACATATGTCTATAATCACATATTAACTTTTGTTTAACTGGCATTAATTCAGTCTCCTCAGCTAAAGCAATTACATCATCTCTGAGCTGTGTTATTGCTTTATAGAAACTCTTATTCATTTCTGATTGTAACAAAAACCCTCGTGAAACATTGGCAGACAATTCATGCAGAAATTGAGCTTGCACTATCTGATTTTGTACAGTACTAACAGACATAGACACAGCAACGCTGCTCACTATAGTAGAAATTAAAGCAATTATCCCAACAATAATACAGGAAATACATCTCTTTTTTCGATTAAAACCCAATTGGTGATTAATTTGAGCAATAGAATAATCAGCACGAGAGTAAAACCAATGGTCACTCTCCACAGGAATCATAATCATACCAGGTCTCCTTATAACAAATAACAATTGTCCCAAAGAAGTATTATCATGACATTCAGAAACCTTATAATTAATACATGTGATATTATAATGCTTATCAATTTCAGTGATATTTACATTGCTAAGATTTCCCACATGAATGCATAGCTCCCTCGTAAACTGGCACATACAAAGTTGTGGTCAGACTTTCTCAAGTATGTCCCATTAGGAGCAAAAGCAGCAAAAACTGATGTTATTGGGGCCCACGGCAAAGGGATTTTCCATAATTCCAGGTTTCCTCTCTGTAAGTGTCCAAACCAATTTTGTTTAGCATACCCTCCATGTCTATGTTTAATGTTCATGTCATTGTGCCAGGAAACATGGGTTTGCTGATCCACCTGATGGCAAGTAGGTACATCAGTCCTACAATTCAAAAATGGAAGATCCGCTTGCCCTCATTTTGGCTCTGGCTCCTTCTCAGCTGTTGGCTTCATCTGGTTCTGGTCCGGAGGGAACCGAATGTGCAGTCTCTGCATTTGTTGACACAGTCCTTGCTCATCTGTGGAAACACACAAAAAACCTCGGCCATGCACAGAGTGCAGACCTCATTACTGTCCCTTAACATTTTTCCACATCACCCATTCAGTAAATGCAGTTGCCTGGGGCTGACCTTTTAGAATTGCCAATTGTATGGTCAGTAATGCCCCAAAATTTTTCAGCTGGTGTTTTATTTTCATCATCTAATGTTAAATAATTTATTACATATAATGACAACCCCAAAATTCGTCTTGGGGTACCTATGCACCAGGTTCCTCCTTTTAATTTTTTTTGAAGAGCAGTTTTGAGTGTGCAGTCTTTCAACAATAGCCTGACCCGTGGAGTTATAAGGAAGCCCTGTAACATGGTGAATTCCCCATTGAAGACAGAATTCAGTAAAGTTTTTAAATGGCATGAACCTTCCCAATTAAACTAGCCTCATCACAATAACAAAGCTTACCAGGCCTTTAAGAACTTAGTAGGAATACACAGGGTTGAGCAAATCAAATCTTGGATTCATAATCACTAGTGGTAACATTTTAATTTCTAAGGCCAATACTCTTAGCACTTTAAAAGAAAAAACTAGGAAATGCATATAAGGTTTTGAGTTAACAACACAGGGCACAGAGACCCTGAAACTGGGGTGCAGGGACCTCCAAAGAAAACCAAGCACAGAGGCCCACCTCCACACCTCCCCAAACTCCCACAGGGGAGGGGGAGAACAACACAGGGTAAAAAGTTCACTTCAGCAGAGCAAGGTACCTTAAGTTTTTGAGACCAAATTTCTTACTAAGCTTGTTTAGTTTAGAAATCCCCTTCAAATATTCTTCACTACCATAACTGTAGACCTTAAACAAAAGAGGTTTCTAACTTAAACCTCACAATTGAATAACAGACATACATACTTGTTTCACAAAGCTTGTCTATCCTCTAATTGGAAGAAAGAGATATTTTAGGAAGTGAATCTTTTACAGATACACTCAGTTACAGATGTTAACCTTTGCTTAGTTCATGGAATAACTACAAATTCAGATTTAAAACAGCAAGGTGTCTTCTGTATTCCAAATTATATTCTATATTCCAAATATATTCCAAATTATTACCAAAAACCAATTAGTAGAAATCAATCACACCAATTTTAAAGGGACAGTTTTAAAACTGACTCAATCAGGGAGGTTTTTTTTCCTTAACTACTGCTGCACCTCCCCACCCTCCTTCCTCGTGGAGGAGTGGAGAGATTCCCTTAATTGATCTGATAGGGACTTTGTAAGCAGTCTGCCTAAACTTCCTTTTAAATATAGAAATACTTGAAGGTTTATAATTTCTTAAGTTACAGTACTTCAAAATGTCATACCACAACTGCCTACCAGTAACACAACTATTACATTCTTACATTTAAGCCTTTAAATTCAAAACCCATTTAGTTACCAATCCAGTGACCTTAATTCAGCTGGACATATTTTTCAAATTGAGCTACAAAAACACATTTCCAAATTACCTTGCACACAAGATCATTCATAAGTACAGGTAAAGGTATATATACCTGGTTTTCTGAATAGCAGGAGTAACAACATATTACATTACATTTTACACAATTTTTTCCATCTTTCAGTTTCAACCCAATTCAGATTAAAACTGACAGCATTCCTGGCTCTCACTCCTAAAGTGAGTGGAGGCTTTTCTCCTCCAGCACTGCCTTTCTTATGTGATCTAGTTTGAGGCTTCAGTAGATCAAAGATTATAAAGTCTCCTTATTTTCCAAATTACAGTTATTTCAGAAAATATTACAACACTCAGGTCAGAGTGTCCCATTCCTCATTTTCCACTCCTTTGAACAACATAGTTCCTAATTTTAACAACATTTAAACAAATGAATAAACAAAAATTGCCTTTGTTACAACATAGACAACCTCCATTCCTACTCACATTTTAGGTACCAGTTTACAATATGCTGGGCTAATAATCATTTTAACTGCTTCTTTTGGTTCTAGTGACAATTACAAATATCTTTAAATTCTAATTTCTGAAGTCTAGTGGTAACTAGAACATTACACATTTCACCTATATCCAAATTAACATACATAACCATATCCTTAGATAACTTAAGAAAATTGTTTTAACATATAGAGTTTATAAATATTCCCAATTACGTAATTTAGAAATGTTTATAACTTATATTCTACTAAAAAACTTTAGGTGAATGCGTTTCCAAACTCCCTTACACAGGAATTAAATTATAACTTTATAAGTTTAAACCACTTTATACATTTTCATAATAGCCAAGAGTTCAGATGATCAATCTGGACATTATTTACATTTATACCCAAATATAATGGTCTCACATTTTATCAAATAAAGCTAAATGCCAATCTATTCCCCAGAAATATCTTTAAGCCAACACATGCATGATCTTCAGTTCACCTTAGACTCCTGCTCCACCCATTCCAGTCTTATCTTATTATCATAGACAAATGGTTTGAAAAAACCAGTAAACTGGGTGGGTTATCGTTTAGCTTCTCTCTCAAGCAGGGGGCCTTAGGAAATTTAATGATTATCTGAACTTTTTGAACTAAATTCCAATAGACATTATCCCTTCTGACTTCCCAAGTCTTGGTTTGTTGGTTTTGAAGTCAGGCTGGGTTGCAATGGAACCCTAGGCACTTTTCCTTTGGATCTCCTCCTCGACCTTTCCCTTTACCAGCCTCCTAGCAACTTAAATGTGG
>JAQQSU010014112.1:0-11496 GCA_028627135.1 Pseudochirops cupreus | reverse complement strand
TTCAGTCATATTACTGACTCTCTTTTCATGGTTTTCTTGCAACATTCTTATTTCTCTTCCCAATTTTTCTTCCACTTCTCTTATTTGGTTTTGAAAATCCTTCTTCAGCTCATCTTTAGCTTTAAGGCATTCTTCATGTTTATTGGAGGCCTCTGGTGGGGGCGCTCTGGCTGCGCTCTCCTCCTCCCTCTCTTTGCCATGATCCTTCTTTTCCCCAAAGAAGGAATCTAGGGTTTGGGTGCTGTTCTTACTTTGCTTCTTATACTTATTCTTACTCATGGTTGGTCAGTCTGTAATTTTTTTTTTTAATCTCTATGGGGCTCTGCTTCCAGAAGGGAAAGCTCTGTCCCAAATCACTGGGGTCCTCCCAGCTGCTGTAGCTCTCAGGAAGGTGCTGAGTCGCTTCCTACCTACTTCCAGCTCACTGGATAATGAAGACTCCAGGACCGAAAACCCAAGACCGTGATCTGGATTCAGGCCACTCAACGCAAGAGCACTGGCTTCTGAACAATCGCTTAGTCCCCCTGCTGTCTGCAGGCCGTGGGCACGGAAGCTGCAACGCAGAGGCGGCTACAAAACCTCTGCCTTTCGCTTTACCACCCTGGAGGCGTTGGCTAGATGCTTTTCTCTCCCCAATTTTGCAAGTCCCACTGACCTAGTTCTGAAAGCTGCTTGCAGCTGCTGCTACTCCGCTCACCAGAGAGGCTCCTCCGCTCCTCCCATCCAGCCACCCCCCGGGCACAGCCACGGCTTCAGGACAGGCTGGTTTCAGTTCACAGTGCTGATATAGTTCCTCGTAGCTGAGTTGACTTTAGTGGAAGGTATATTTGTGTGCGTTTTGGAGTTCTAGGATTAGTTTAGAGTCATATTTTATGGGTATTTTGGGGTGGCTATGTGAGAGCTGCGATATGTTGTTGCTGGTATGCTGCCATCTTGGCTCCGCCCCCTGAACACCTCTTTTATGTGAAATAATTTCCTCAATTATAACTCTACCTTCCCCTTCCCCCAGTGAATCCCTCTTGTTTGCCTTTCATTTTTTTAGGTCATCCCCATATAATAGAGCAAAATCCATGCCCTTTGTCTGTGTACACTCCATGTAATTTGCCCTAATGATAAAGTTCTTTGGAGTTACATATATAATCTTTCCATATAAAAAAATGTAAACAATTTAACCTTATTAAGTCCCTCATGATTTCTCTTTCATGTTTACCTTTGTTATGTTTCTCTTGAGTCTTGTGTGTGAATGTCAGTTTTTCTTTTCAGATCTACTTTTTTCATCAGGAATGCTTGAAAATCCTACATTTCTTTAAATATCCATTTTCCCCTGAATGATTATGTTCATTTTTTCTGGGTGGGTTATTCTAGGTTGTAATCTTAGGTCTTTGCCTTCTGGAATATCATAGTCTCAGCCTCCTACTCCTTTAACTTGGAAACTACTAAATCTTGTCTAATCCTAACTGTTACTGCATGATATTTGAATTTTTTTTCTTTCTGGCTGCTTCTTCATTTTCTACTTGACCTTGAAGTTCTGGAATTTGACTATAATATTCCTGGGAGTTTTCATTTTGGTTTTTCTTTCAGGGTTAGTGGTGGAGTTTTTCTGTTTCTATTTTCCCCTCTAGTTCAAGGATGTCAGAGCAGTTTTCCTTCTTAATATTTTGAAATATGAGATGTGAGCTCTTTTTTCATCATTGCTTTTAGGTAATCCAGTAATTCTTAAATTTTTTCTCCTCAATCTATTTCTTAGGTCAGTTGATTTTTCAACAAGATATTTCACATTTTCCTCTATTTTTCATTCTTTGGACTTTTTTATTGTTTCCTGATGTCTCATGGAGTCATTAGCTTACACTTACCTAATTCTAATTTTTAAGAAATTATTTTCTTCAGTGAGCTTTTGTGTCTCTTTTTCCATTTGACCAATTGTGATTTTTAAGTTTTTTTCTTCAGTAATTTTTGTACCTCTTTTACCATATGATTTTTTTCATTTAAGGTGATATTTTTCTTCAACATTTTTGTGCCTCTTTTACCAAGATGTTAATTCACTTTTCATATTTTTTGTGCACCATTTTCATTTCTTTTCCTGCTTTGTTTCTGTCACTCATCACATTCCTTTGCTCTTCCAGGAGTTCATGTTGGGCTTGGGTCCAATTTGCATTTTTTTTTTCTTTCAGGGTTTATTTGTAGCTATTTTCATGTGGTTGTCTTCTTCTGAGTTTGTGTCTTCATCTTTCCTGGCACCATAGTAGGTTTTTGTTTTGTTTTGTTCTTTTAAGGTCAGGGTCTACATTTTGTTATCTGTTCATTTTTTAAACCTATTTCTTGCCTTTGCAGTCTGATACCTTGGGTTTTGGGAAGCACTGTCCCAAGCTTCAGGCTTTTTTGCATTCCTGCTTTCAGAGCTAATTCTGGGGTTTTGCTAATTTTGCAAGTTTTTCATACTTCCAAGGCAGTGTTATTCTGAGAGAGGAGTGGTCCCTGCTTTCTTTGTCTACATTCTGGTCTTTATCCAGGAAGAGCCTCTGCTGCTCTGCAGCTATAGGTTCTAGTGCTCTTCTCTATACTGGAACTGCAACCATGACCCCTATTTCCATGTAACCAATCACAAGACATCCTCTCCACCCTGAAATTGTGGCACAGAACTGTATATGAGCAATGGAGATACAAAACAGTAGCGAGTGCTGTGCCCAATGTCATTTCTGGGTCCCCTGTAATGTCTCTTTTATAAATGTGTTCTTTTTTTAAAAAGTTAAATTGGTTTATTTACTTGTAGTTTACAACATTCAGTTCCACAGTCCCTTGAGTTTCAGATTTTCTGCCCCCCCCCCCCCTTCCCCATCATGGTGGCATGCACTTGAATATAAGATCTACAAATATCTTCACATTCATCATTAGTCAGGTTGTAAAGAAGGATTATAACTGATGGAATGATCAGTAGGAAAGAAGAAACAAAACAAAATAAGAAAAAGAAATAGAACAAGTACTTTGTTTCAGTCTGCATTCAGACTCTGCATCTCTTTCTTTAGATGTGGATATCTCTTTCAATCATGAGTCTTTTGGAGTAGTCTCATAACCTTACATTGCTGAGAGGAGCCCAGTCTACACACCCTCTTTCTTAACAGTTATTTGAACCCCCTTGCCATCTCTGGGATGAGAGTTCCTGAAGCTAGTGTTGCTGCTATTGCAGCCACCTTCAAGGCCTGCCACTGGTATTGCTGCTCTTCAACTCTGGGCCTACCCCATTCTCAGTGTCACAGAAAATTCTTGCTGACCTCTTGAGTTGTCTATAGCTGGAAAAAATCCTCACCATGACATTTTGTTGGACATGGCACTCCAAAATTTAATGACACATTATTTAAAGTTTTTTGGAGGGGGTCACTGCAAGAGTTCAGCTGGATTACTGCTTCTACCCTGATATCTTGCTGAGGAGTAGTGATTTATCATACTGTAGGGGTCTACTGGGGCAAAATAATGGAAGACCTTCACTGCCAGACAAAAGAATCTGGGCTTTATTGGGTAGGTGATGGTGGATCACTGACAGATTTTGTTCTCATTGGTAGCTTGTTCAAAAGTTCTCTTTTAGTAAATGCAAATTATTAGCAGTATGTGAAATAGTTTGGAAGATATTGCAGTAGACTAAGAGACAACTGAATGTTGGCAGTAGGGATAGATAAATATAGATCAATTAGAGATATTACAAAAATCAAAACCATTCTTAGTGTAATGAGTAGATCACTGGACTTGGATAAATGAAGACCTGAGTTCAAATTTTACCCTACACACATACTTGCAATGTGACCTGCGCAAACCACTTAGCTACACAGTGACTCAGTTTTCTTACTTGTTAAAAGAAGGGGTGGGCCTATAGAGATCCCTTCTATATTTAATCCTATGATCCTGTAATTTAGTAACTACTTATATTTGGGGAAGAGGAAGAGGAAATAGTTAGAGATGACTATAATGTTAATAATGCTATTGACATGAAAGTCATGAGGAGGAGCAGTTTGGGGGGGTTACATTTGGACATATTAAGTCTGAGATATACATGGAATATGTAGGAGGGACATTAAGGAGACTGGAGGAAATACTAATTTAGAATTTAGGTCTAGACTAGAAATATCAGAGTGTTTAACCATCTGTATGGAGATAACATTTGACACCCAAGAATAGATGATATAACAAATGATGTATTTAGAGAGAAGAGAGAGCTTACATGCAACTGTTTAATGATGAGAGATGAAAGGGGAATCAACAACTCAAAAAAGAAGAAGGATATTTCAGAATGAAGAAGAGAATCAAGAAAATAATGGATTATAAAGTCAGTGGAAGGGGAGACATCAATAGTATTCAGTGTAGTTAAGACTAAGGAAGATGAGTACTGAGAAAATGTGATGATGATTTTTGAGAATAGTTCTGAGTGGGTAGTGGAGATGAGAAACAGATTGTAAGGAACCAGGGAGTAAATGGGTAAAGAAAAATTAGAGTTGTTTTGACTTGCAGCTTGCTATTTTTTTAGTTCAGATGAGCACTTCTCCAACCAATAGTAATTTAGAGCATTTTTTCATAAATTTACTCATCTGAAAACTGCCTGTTCATACTTATGACCATTTATCAATCAGAGAATGACTTGAAGTCTTATAAATTTGACTCAATTCTCTATACATTTTAGAAATGAAGCCTTTATCAGAAACTTGCTGTAAAAATTGTTTCCCACCTTTTGCTTTCCTTTGTTGCTTTGGTTTTGTTTGTGAAAAAGTAAAAGTATTTTTTAAATTTATCACATGCTAATTTTTCATAAGTTTGTCAACTCTTTGAAGGCAGGGAGTGTTTGATTTTTGTCTTTGTATTCCTTACACATAGCAGAGTGCTGGGTATATAATAGGTGTTTAATAAATTTTTATTGCCTACTGAATCTCCATCACCACCACCCTCACCACCATCACCTCTACTGCCACCATTATCATGATCATCGCCTTGTCTTTCTCCATATCTTCTCCTATTTTGTCACTACTTCATTCTTTAATATTTCAAGGACTTCTAAATTCATCATTGCAGGGATATTTTCCAATTGCAAAGAGCACAAACCCATTTACACCAGAGATTTGCTCATCATACTAGAGTTGATTTGGTGATGAGTTCCTCCAAACTTAACAAAATTTTTTTTCCTTAGTGTACATCTAGTTTGCCACCAGGCCTATATATGGAGCCTTTTCAGCAGTGTAGGAATGACCAGAGCTGTGATCCACCCACTTAGACCTCTAGAACCCAGGGTCAGCTTTGTGCCACAATTGCACATCCAAATAAGAATTACTGGCAATATTTCTGTTAAAAAATTAAGAAATACAATCTGGAATCTCATATGTGAGGAACCCATCTCTTTACACTTTTCTGTTTCAGAGGACTTGCTGATCCTGTCCCTTGTCTCTTTTATTTCAGTTAATTGCTGTAATTGTGTCAAAAATATGGCCTACTAAATTCCACGATGACTTCATTTAAAAATTCTGTTTGTGAACCTCTTTTTAAGGTGAAGAATATTACATCCATCCATTGTCCTCTAGCTAAATGGTTACGTGAGTCTTCAAAGAACTCCAGTGTTGTTTAATATATATTTCTGATTCATGAAATATCTCCAGCAGAGTACAGTGATGGCTCATCTTATTGATTGATGGATAGCATCAGCAGTTTATTCATCACATCAACCACTTGACCTTGTTTCTTCAGTATTCATTGGCACATAATGCTTTTTCTGATTAAAACCCATTAGTCAATGGAAGACTTCAAATTCCATCACAAAAGAAGTCTATGTCCCTCTGCTGGAACCTAATAAAAAGTGATGAAATTATTCTACAGAGCTGTTGTAATGGAAATGAGTGCCAGAAGGCATCTTGAAAGCTGGACCAACTTTAGTTTGCCAGAAGGTAGCTAACAAACTCCAGATTGTAATAATGCTGGGCTAAGTATTTTTCCTAGAATGTACAATTTATTCCAATTTTCCTCCATTGACCTTCTCTAGATTTCTCATATGCATCACTGGTTAGTGTAGAATAACTGAATCGTAAAATGGTCAGAGGAATAAATTAGTGATATTAACACCAGAATGCAGAATTGAAATATGACTCATTTTCTCATCAGTCAAGACCTCTGGTGAACTCATTTCAGCTACAGTTGAGTATGTTTTTTCAGGATGAACTAATCAAGTGGTTCTCATACTAACGTCCAGAACACAGCATGAGAGTTTATTAGTTTGATTAATTGCATGGTGGCCAATAGATATAATGATATTATGTTTTCGTTTCTAATTTTCTGTGATAATAAAAACCTGCGTTTGTATACTGAAACAGCAATTAGCACACCTTGAAAAAACCCCAAGGGAAAAGCCTTTCTTTTTTACTGCATTTGATCTTTTCTAACAGTTCCTAGCTTTTGGTAAAATGTTGCATATTGTTTAAAAAAAAGAATGAGACGATCCTTTAACCTTGTGTTTTATCTTGAACTCTCCCATCACTCTCTGGGTGTCTATCTCAGTAATGCAATCATTTAAATTAGCTCGTGTGATGGTTGTTCATGCCATTGCTTTTAGTGGCCCTGTATGTAGAATGAGTACAGCAGGAAAATTACGTGAAGTAGCATGTTACTTAGAATCTTGGCTCATCAGTGCCAAGTAAATTGATCCCAGCAGCTGATGATCCTTAAGATTCTCTCTGAATCTTTGTTAATGATACAGAGAACAACAGCTGCATGGATTTTGATACTATCAACAGCAAACATTAATCCTATTTCCTCATTTATAGAATGAGCAGTTTGGGCTTTGATTTTTAGGAGTACTTCATCTTTTCTAGAACTTCCTTTCATGCAATCTCCTCTGCAGCCCAACTGGAATGTTTACTGTTCTTTTCACATAACGCTCCAACCACCCATTCTGTGCCTTTGCACTGATTGTTCCCTATGCCTGGAATGTGCTTCAACCTCATGATGACTCTTAGGATTCCTTGTTTCCTTCAAAATTCCATTCAAGTGACACATTCTACATGTAGCCTTTTTTGATTTCCACCATCTGTTAGTCCCTCCACTCCCAAAAATTCTTGCATTTATTTTAATTTTATCTTATATAGATATAGATATAGATAGATGTAGATGTAGATGTAAATGTAGAGGTGTCATCTCCTCTGATGGAACATAAGTTCCATAATGGAAGGCGTTTTTTTCCCCCTTTTTTATATTGCCAGTGTCTACTATTGTTTTTTGAACATAGGGAGTACTTAATAAAGATTTATTGATTGAGTTTGGCCCTCTGATTCGATGGCTATTTATATCTTGCTTTCAATCCCATTTTTATAAATGGTAGCAACATAATGTAATGGGAATGTCACTGATTTTAGGGTTGAAATACTTGTATTCTAATCCCAGATGTGCTACTTATTGGGTTTCTCTAAGGCAAATCACTTCTCTAGGTGTCTGTTTCTCTATTGGTAAAATAAGGACATTTAGACTAAAGGATCTTTATCGTCCCTTCTAGACAGAAATCCTATTAATTTATGGATTCTTTTTACTTTTATGTGTAAAAAAATATTCTAATTAATATACTGTATCTGAAACAGACCATTTTGACTTATATTATTGTCTTCTTCATATGTAGGCCTTATCTACCCAGTTAAAGCATAAACTCTTTGTAGGCATGGGGCCAGCCACTGATTATCATTTCATATTCCCAGAATCAACTAATTTTTATTAGGTCCTTAGTCATGTTTGATCATCATTTGCTCAAAATGATGATCATAGCATTATATATTTGTAACTACAAGAGACCTTAGAGGTCATCAAATCCAATCCCCACTTCTACCATCTTTTTCTTTCTTTCATAAATAAAAATACTGAGACCTTGAAAAGTTAAATGACTCAAACAAGTAACAGAACCAGATTTTGAACCAAGGTCCACTGATTCCCCAGTCTAATGATATCTTCTTATTACCATTATATACTACTGCCAGGAGCTTCTGATAAAAAAAAAAAACAAGATGGTTCAGGAAATGATTTAGAGTCTTTTATTAAAAGGAAGCTGGAGTCTCTTATCATACAGTCGGGATCTACTAGCTTCCACTTAACTCAAAAAGTTTTTTTTTTCCCCTAACACCTAAGAATGCTGTTAGCAGCTAATTATACTATGTCCTTCCTGAGAATAATGTAAGGTGTACTTCTGGAATAATTGCTAAAATTTTGTTACTCTGTGAATGAATTCTGATAATTGAGCTGTTCCTGTCTGCAAAGATTCAGAAAATCCATAATTGTTTTTTTCCTGTGGAAGATGGGACTGTTACATAATAGTTTGAATTACTGATAAAGTTATTCTCCAATTAATATTAGAATACAAAAGTCAGAAAGGGACACAAGCATGACATCAAGAGGCCACAACCCCAGAATTTCAAAAGAAGGTACGCGCTTTGTCAAGTAATGAATATGCATTTATATGGTCAGCAATCTCTGTTATTACTTCACTTTTCATGTTTGTAATGTATTCCCACTGATGTCTAGAATTGATTCTGTAAAGCATATAGCTTGGGCTAACTCTGTGCTAATATATAATCTGATTCCTTGCCAACTCACCTAGACACCAAAGTGTGCTGGAGTCATCTCTAACTGCCTCTTAAGAGCTAATAGATTTTCAATTTGAGCATTTACATCGTGAAAATTGATAAAATTAGAGGCATAATTTGCAGAGCAATTGTTGGTTTGCATTGATAGTTTCTTTACCTTTCTCAAGAATTAAATCCCAGGTCCAGACAAAATCAACACAAGCAAATATCAGACAAGTGGTATAGACAGTAAATGCTATAGGAGTCAGAAAATTGAGATATTGCTCAGCCCTCTGGTGATCAGGAGAAGCTTATGGTAAGAGGAAATTTAAAATCAGGTAAGTAGAAAAGACAGGACAGTGACTTTCAGGGTGGGAAACTGCAGGAGAAAAGGTAGAGAGAAAAATGATGAAGGTATATCTGGAAGATAATAGGTATGCCAATTTGCCAGGACTGGAAGATAGGTATAGAGGCAAAATAAATTTGATAAGAGGAGCTTTGGGGTCAGATTGCATCTGGGTTAATCCAATCTTATTAGTCTAAGCAGTAGGAACTTTTTTCACTATAAAGGCAAAAAAAAAATGAAAATTTTTGAGAGGAGAAATAACAATCTCAAAAAAAAAGAGGTTTAAAAATATTAGTTGAAATAATCAGAAGAAATGGCAGTTTAGGTCAGGGAAACCAGGTGAAAGAATAATGTTAAGATTTAAGGTCATAGGTACTTCTTGTCACACAGATTTAGTAAGTGGGAATGACTGTTCATACTTCTTATTAGCTCTTGTAAGACAGAAAACATTCCTTTGAGGGAGGCAGGCAAGGTACTATGTTAGAACAAATTCTGTAATTGGAAGAAGGAGGTCCTGGGTCCAAACATCCTTGGACTCTAGGCAAATTGCATAACCTCTGTGAAACTATTTCAATTATCCTTATTCACAGAATCATAATATTTTCGAGATGGAAAAGAGTTTAGGTATTGTCTATTCATTTTAGAGATAAAATCCAAATGTCCTGAAAAATACAGAGACAGTTAGTGACAGAACAGAGCCCAGAACCTAAGTCTCTTGTGTAATAGGTCTTCTGTCAAGGCTTAGGCTATCTACTTTGGACAAAGACATAAGTTGCTAGAGACCCTGGGATTGTATTTCATCACAGCTCGGGAAGAGAGGAAGCTATTTCAGAGGTCATGTTTGGAGGGCAAAGTTGTTGTTGTGTTGTTGTTTTTCCCTATAGTGGGAACTTTAAGGATCCCTCAAGAGGATACCTATCTAGAAAAGGGAGGTAGCAGGAAAGTGGTGAGGCCTAAGATGAAGAAACTCACTCAGGGGCTACAACACTGAGGGAAATGAAATGAAACAAACAACAACAACAACCAAAAAAAAATGGAAAAAATTGATACTGCCTTACTTCAAGTGGGTGCCATTGACACCCAACTGGTACCCATTTAAAAGCATATCTTTTTTTTCTATTAAATACTACATCTAATTGACGCAATTTAATTTCTCAGAAATACTTGTGATCACTCCCATCCTTCTTGTTTCATTGTGTCTTTGTTTTGTGAATGGGGACATGGGACAGGTCTAGGAGCCACATGAGGGAGAGTATGCTTTCCTAGCAGATGACTGGGATCCCAATTCCTTAGCCTGTTGTTAGACAGATTGTTACTCATCATGAGCAATTCCAATGTTTTATAACTACTTTACAAGGGCAGAATTATTATGAACTTTGAGCCTTTTATATACACCTCATAAGGGGGGTGGAGCCAAGATGGTAGAGTAGAAAGAGGACTTTTCTGTGGCTCCAGCTTCCACCTCCTCTAATACATTTAAAAAATGACTCTAGGTTAGGCGGAGCCAAGATGGCGGTGTAGGAGCAGTAAGGTACCACAGTTCCCACATAGCCACCTCAAAATACCCATAAAATATGACTCCAAACAAATTCTAGAGCTCTAAAATGCACACAAATATACTTTCTACTGAAGGCAGCTTGGCTAGGAGGGACCATCTCAGTGCTGGGAGCCGAAACCAGCCCAGCCTGAAACAGCAGGTTGGCCCTGGGGCAGCCAGATGAGCCGAGCCAAGCCACAGCTGGAGCTTCAGGAAAGCGAATCTGCAGCAGCTGTGGCAGTATTCAGAATTATCAAGCCATAAGAAAAAAAGAACTAAGTGAAAGGTCAGTGGAACCCGGCTAAAATTGGGAGAGATAAGCGGGTCTGGCCAAACTGCCTCCAGGGCAAGGAAGCTGGAGAAGCGGAGGCCCTGCAGCTGCCTCCACGTTGCTGCTTCAGAGCTCCTGGCCTGCAGACTGCAGGGGGGCCAAGCGATTGTTCAGAGGCCAAGTGCTCTTGTGTTGAGCAGCCTGGATGAGCGGCCTACATCTGGATCGTGGTCTTGGGTGGTGGTCCTGGGGTGCATTTTCAGTGAGCCAGAGCTGGTGGGGGCTACAACAGCCTGCTAAAAGCACCAGCAGCTGGGAAAACCCCAGCGATTTAGGACAGAGCTTTCCCCTCTGGAAGCAGAGTTCCACAAAGATAAAAAAAATCAGTGACTGGCCAACCATGAGCAAGCATAGGAAGCAAAGTAAGAACAGCGACCAAACTCTAGATTCCTTCTGTGGGGAAAAGAAGGATCAAAGCAGGGAAAGGGAAGAAGACAACACAGTCAAAACTCCCGCACCAAAAGCTTCCAAGAAACATGAAGATTGCCTAAAAGCTAGAGATCAGCTTAAGAAGGATTGTGAAAACCAAATGAGAGAAGTGGAGGAAAAATTGGGAAGAGACATAAGAATGATGCAAGAAAATCATGAAAAGAGAGTCAACAACCTGACTGAAGAAATTAACACCTTAAAAAATAGATTAACTCAAATGGCAAAAGAGGCCCAAAAAGCCAATGAGGAGAAGAATGCCTTAAAAAGTCGACTTTGCCAGATGGAA
>JAQQSU010014111.1:0-11496 GCA_028627135.1 Pseudochirops cupreus | reverse complement strand
AGATAGATAGATAGATACACATTCATAACATTTGATTATGGAACTCCAGATTCTTTCTCCTCCTCCCCCACCACCCATCCCCACTGGAAGGACAAGCAATCAAATACAGGCTGAACATGTGAAACTATGCAGAACCTCCCCACAGTGAGCACACTGTGAGAGTCTGATTGCCTGTCCCTTCTTCCTATCCTGCCCCCCCAAGAATTCTTGATGAAAAAAACCAGAGTTGAATAGAAAATTTGATACTCAAATACAAGAAGCATGACAACATGAAATAGTAAACAGGGAAAAGAAATCATAAAAACTTATCAAAGTTGAACTATTTACATGCCTACATGGAAAAATGATAATTATAACTTATGAAACTTTTCTCAGTATGAGAATAGTCAAAGGGAATATAAGTGTATATATATGTATACATACATATATATGTATGTATTTGTCTATATGTCTATGTAGGAGGGTATATGTGCATATCAATATATATATGTGAGTGTGTGTATATGTGTGTACAGGTATGCATAGACAGAGGGCTCAGGATCAATCGAATAGGAAGGGAGGATACTTACAAAATCAAATTTAGAGGTGAGAGAGGAATATAATGAGAGGAGATGAGGAGAGACAGAATTGGGTAAATTCTCTCATATAGAAGAGGCAAGGGATAAATGTTACAAAGGAGGGGAAGAACAGGAAGGCAAAAGGGAATGGGTCAATCTTACTCTCTTTGAATTTGGCTTAGGGAGGGAATGGCATGCACACTAAATTCGATACCTTGCCCTACAGGAGAGTAGGGGGGAAGGGAATGAGAGGGGGATGATGCAGGGGAGGGCAGGTTGGGGGTGGAGGGTACTTAGAAGCACTCACTTTTGAAAAGGGACAGGGTCAAAGTAGAGAAAAGAACAAGTTGCGGTCTGGATAGGATGCAGGGAAATATAGTCAGTCTTTCACAATATATCCACTATGCAAATGTTTTGCATGACTACACATGCACAACCTATATTGAATTGTTTATCTTCCCAGTAAGAGAGGGTGATGAGGGAGGAAGGGATAGAATCTGGAATTCAAAGTTGTAAAATCAATTGTTTCAAAATCATGATTATTGTAATTATTTATTATTATTATTATTATTATTATTTTACATGCAACTGGGAAATAAGATATACAAGTACTGGGGTATGGAGATCTGTCTTGCCCTGCTAGAAAATGGGAGGAGGAATGGGGGAGGATATAGGAGAGAGCAGATTGAGGATGGGGGTATACAGTGGGATCGCTGTTTTGGGGTGGTGGATATGGGAAAGATGGGGAGAAAATTGATATCTCAAAATGTTGTGGAAATGATGTAAACTAATAATAAACATAAAGTTTAATTTAAAAAGAAATACTAGTAAATGTAATCTGGAATATCTACATTTCACATGAGTTTTCTTTTTTATTATTATTATGATTATTAACTCCTTAAGAATGCTTTACATAGATGATGATTATATTTGAGGCATCCCTTGAACTAATCTTATATACATTAGCTCCATTTCCCTCATTTTTCTTCATAGGGATATGCACACACAAGTGTATTTATGTATGTATAGTTTTATTCTTCTTTAATGGGAATTTTATTTTATCTACTCATTATTATGAGTATCCTTATACTTTGACATTAGTCTTCTAATCTTCTTTATTCTCTCATTTATTGTTATTATTAGTTTGCATAGATTTTATCATCTCTATAGAGATAGGGGATCCTGGCAGCACAATGGATAGAATACCAGGAATTTGGAAAACCTGTGTTAAAATCCAATCTCAGACAGCTACTAGCTATGTGACCCTGATCAAGTCACTTAACTCTGTTTGCCTCACTTTCTTTATCTATAAAATGAGCTGGAGAACAAAATGGCAAACTACTCGAATCTCTTTAGCAAGAAAACCCCAAAAGGGAGCATTACCAATCAGAAATAACTGAAAACTCAACAACAACACAGATAGCTCATAGATATACATATATACATACCCCATAACTCCATTCTTCCATCACCAATTACCTTCCAGGCATGTGAAAGTGCATCTACCATATATATCCCAAATTCATCACCTAAAACAGAATGCATCTTTTATTTGTAAAAACATCCATGTACTACATTTTCCTATGTAATTGAATTTAGGAAATGTAGAGAGCCTTGGATGGCATGTCTATGTGTGGAGGGACCTGAGGATCCTGTTTTTGTGAAAGTCTTAGTGATGTCCTATTGAAGGAACTTGGCAATTCCTGAGCATTCAAAGACATTCTATAACAGTTTCTGGTCTACTAATGAGGGATTTAAGGTAAGCCTGTTCTTTTGGCTATGAAGCTGAAATTGGGAACTTTCAAAAATATTCTAGCAGCTAGAGTCTTGGACATTTGATCTTCAGCCTTGCTCTGTTGCTTTAATCCCATAGTCAATAGCCTCTTGTAAAAAAATATTGATGTAAGGTGAATGAGATACAGGCAGTAGTCCCTTTCCACTGAAGCCAACATGTGGAGCCATGAAAAAAAAATGTATTTACATTTACTTCTGTACTTTGCTTTTTAAATGAGGAGATCAAGGACTACAGCCTTATGAGTTTCAAAAGATCAGAAGAGTGAGAAACCTAACATGCAAGCTTCTAGGTATCCAAGTTTCTAAGTTTTGTAGCCTTCCCAGGATTAATGCCCCAAAGAGTTACTTTCAGGAATGGCCTTTGGGATTCAGCTCTTGAGAAAAGGACTATATTTGGATGTGAACTTAGTGGGATAAAAGTTAAGTAAGAAGAGAGTTACATCTTAACCCAACCTCCCTAGAGACTAAGAGGGGAGAGAAGAGAATGTGTGTGTAAGGTACCAAGAGGAAATATTTATATTTTTGTTCTTATTAAATCTTCAGAGTAAATATTACTTTGTAAAAGCTAATTAATGTTACCTGATTAAGTGGAAGTGGAGTACTAACGACTGGCACCTAACATTGGCAGAGGTGGGAGAGACACAATTGGTGGGTGTTTGAGGCAATAGCATTTTAGAAAGGATACTCTAAGCCTCTCAGTGTACTCTTAGATACCTGAGGAGGAGATGTAGTTGGCTTAACTGTGAAACAGTGAGGCCAAAGTACTTTTAAGATTTATTTCTGTCAAAGGCTCCAGTATCCTTGTAGTCTGTCAGGTTTCTTTCCTTTCTGCTGTTATAAACTTCTTACTCTACATTAACCCTCTATTAGTCAAATATTTCCTTTTCTGCCTCCACAACCTCTCACATATATTACTCTGTCATATTTCATATACTTAAAGCCTTAGTTTAGACTCCCATTATCTCTCACATAGACCATTACAATAGCCTTCTAATAAATTTCCCTATTTCAACTACAGTCTACTACACAGCTGATAGCCTGATGCAATGGTAATTAATTTAAATTTGAAGACCCCTTTTTCTTATGTCAAGTAAGCAGGTACTTGGCCCTTAGTAGTTAACCAAACTTCTGTGGCTAAGAGGCAGAGGGTGTGAAATCTGTCTCCTGTTGCTGACATAACAGGAAAAATTTGGCTGAAACAGGGAGCCAATGTTTTGTGTGTATATAAGAGGCCCAGAGAAAGACAGTCAGAATTAGAATTTTTGCTCCTTGTGGAGGAAACAGAATTGTCCCAGCATATAGGAGCTAGGCTGCTACTTGCTGGACTGAGAAGTGAGTTGGAGTTTTCTTGAGACCAGAATCTGATGAAGGCTGAAGTTGCTGCCAAGAAGGCCACCTGGAAGGCTGATATTTCTTCTGGATCCAAGGGACAGCTGAATGGCTGGAGGACTGAAGAAGCATGACCAGGATAAGACTTTGCTTGTTTTTGGCTTGGTTAATTAATCCTTGAGGTCTCAACAACAGAAGTTGTGAAGGTTTTGAGAACTGTGAACTTCAGTGTGTAGCAAGATCTGCCTGGAGGACTGTACAAGGACCTGGGAGCCATCTACCTCGGAATCCAGGTGGCTGTTCTGTGGATTAGGGTAGGAGCTGGGACCATGGAAGGGGATCCAGGGAATCTAAGAGACCATCCCAAGTCAAGACGAAGAAAAAGCCTCTCCTTCAATACTGAATGCATGATGAAATTGAAGTTTGCTAGAGACAGAGGGGTGGGTGGTTTGTGTAATTTTCTAATGATTGTATTTAGTGAGTAATGATACTTAGTGACTGATTGCTAGATAAGTGACTGAATAAGTTAGCCTATGATTGCCCCATGAGTGGAAGATCGACTATTGTATTGTGAAATGACTGAGTGACTGAGTGAGGGGGCAAACCTCCTTAGGGATATGAGATTGTTATTCTTTTGTTCTTTGTTCTTAATACTGTGACCACTTTGGTGAAAACTATGTGGCCATTCTAATGTTAAGCTGTTGTGAACACTATATTGTGATTTTCTGTGATAAGATGAAATGTTGTGAATATTATATTGTGATTTGTTGTGAATATTTGCCTTGATTTGTTATGGAATAAATGCAGTGTTCACTATACTGTGTAATCAGAATTTTAAAAGCTGTTCACAGTAGCATTCTTTTGGGAAGCTGCTCGTGCATGGCTTTACACCTGATTTTCCTTAGGCACAGGTTTGTTCATGGTGGTGCCCTCTTCATTCAAATTCAGCAACTACCTATTTCCTCCAGGATAAAGATAAATTCTGTATACTTGCTAAGATCATTCATAACTTAGCCTCAACTTATCTTTCTAGTTTATTTTATATTGCTATCTTTTCTTCAGGATACAACCAGGTCTTTCTCACGCATGGCACTCTCCTAATGTCTCTTTCATAGAATTGCTCACTTTCTTTAAGATAAGCCTCAAGTGTTACTTTTAACATGAAACCATTTGCAATCCTGCTACACTCACCTCCTTCTTCAAAAAAAAAACACTATCAGAGGAGACAGAGTCATATAGTGGATAAAGGAAAATCAAGAAAAATTAAGACTGAAATTGTCAAATATCTCAGGCAGGAGAACTCTCGAAGACCTTGAAAATAATCAGTTAAATCATTAACAACAGAATGAAATATGGTCTCCAGGTTTGGTAGGTGAGATTGTGCATCTGTGAATAAATACTGCAAAATGAAGGAAAATGATGTAATAATATTGAATAAGAAAGAGGAACCTGTGGAATATAAAGAAAACATGGAATCACAAAAAGGTATTCCTAAATCATTTGAAAGAGAAATGAGAGATTTGAGAGCAGAATTTATGTACTGCACAACAACAATAATGGGCAGAATAGAAAAATTTAGATCTGTAATGGTCTCACCAAGTAAACAAGAAAAGAGAAAAATAATTTGAAGATGTAAATATGCAGAAGTAAAAGACAATTTAAAAGATGAGAAATAAAACAAAATGAGAAGAAAATATGTTCAGTATTCAAAAAACACATATCAGTCTTGAAGATAGAGTACATAAAGACAGCTAAGGTTCTTAGGTCTCCCAAAAGAACACAACAGGAAAATAAACAAGCAAAACTAAATGAACAAACAAAAAACCCTTAACTACAAGACAGGAAATGATTTAAGAGAACTGTCTAGAACTTCTAAACATAGAAAATGAAATGCCAGTTGAAACAAATTCATAGATCACCCAGGAAAAAAAAGAAAAACTTTAAGTCTACAGACCCAAAGACACAGTGGTTACATTTAACAATTCCATTCAGAAACAAATTCTGCAAGAAATCAAGAGAAAGCTCTTCAATTAAAAGGAAAGGAAATTAGAATATTACAAAAACAATTCTTTCCCCATCAGAAAATATAAAAAAGAATGGAATAATGTGTTCTGAAGAACAATAGAGCTCTGTATGAAACCCTGGGTGGTCTGCTCTGCAAACATAAGCTTAACCATAAACGAAAAAGACAGAATTCAATAATAAAAAGGCATTTGAAACATTCTTTAGAGTCAAAAGCAGACCTAAAGAGATTATTTGATTTTGAAATAACCCAAACAATATAAATTCAGGACAACTGATACAGTAGCCAATGACAACATCATTACAGTGACAGCCTAGAAACCAGTAAAAAAAAACTTTCTAAATGTGTACAAGAAGACAGGAATGAAGGCAGAAGTCTGATGGGGTAACAGTGAAGAGGTAACACTGGGTCATTATGGACAAAATCTACTGATATACTGGCTGCAATTTAACCAATATGTTTGTTTGTTTGCTTTTAGAGGGCACAGTAATACCTTATAATGGGAAAGGGTATATAAAAGAAAAAAGAAAGGAGCATGGGGTAGAGAGGAAGGTTTCACTGCCAGCATTAAAACAAGAATTGTGGTTGAAGAAAAGGTGATCCATATGTTCTCAAAAAGAGAAGAGTATATAAGAAAATTGATGGTGAAGAGAAGGAAAGATTGAAAAGGGGGAAAGAATGGAAGGAGACCTTACTGTGGTGATGGAAGGGGATACCACTGATGAATGACCCTATGGGATGAAGAGATTTTTCAGGAAAGGAGATGGGTACTTGTGAGGGTATGGTTTGGAGGTTTTAGCACTTGAAAAGACTACTTGTTCAACTTTGAGATGAGGAGGAGTAAGAACTCTTCATGACAACTTACAGCTGGAGTAGTGGGAGAGAATGGATCCAGAGAGGAAATTTTGTGACATACAGAGGGAATAAAAAAAAAAAAAGATGTAACCAGGGAATGGTATGGATCAATGGACTTTCCTGCAGGGCAAGGGTCCAACTATGGGGCAGAATAGTTTCTGTTACTTACAAGAATTGATGCTGTCCTGGGAAGTGAAGTACAATAATTTTTTTTTAAAAATGTAGCAAAGGGTAAAGCTATATAAAGTAGTAACAGAAATTAACTCGAGGATAGACTTCAGAATGAATAATTCAGAAATTTTATTTCAGGCTGGAGACAAGATAATGGAGAAGAGGAATCAACCCAGCCAAACTCTTCCAACATTCCCCTCAAATGCACTCTGAAGTAATACCTCAAATCAAATTCTGGCATGGCCAACTAAACAAAAGATCAAGATGAGATGTATTTCCAATGTGATACAACTTAGGAAGTTAGAAGTAGAGGTCTGTGACAATAGTGTGCTAGCCACACTAGAACAAAGTGGAAGCAGCATCAGCAGTGAGACTTGAAGGCAACTATAATAGCAACAAGAGCAACTTCAGGAGCTATTAGCACAGAACTAATAAAAGGGTTGTGCAGTTGGTCAAAAAAAGAATACCAGGAATTCTAAACTGAAAAAGAACTCTCTTGCATTGACCATATGAGATTCCAAGTTGATATTTGAGGAACACTCTTACTTGTGGGCACAGTGACATTGGGGCCTTGATCACAGTTCCAAGTTAGAGAGAAACACTAGTGCTTGAAGTAATGGTGAAAGAGGGACCCATTCTGGGTAAAGACCAGAGTGCAGAAAAGGAAAGCAGTGATCATATATCTTATCAGATAAAAACAACTTGAATGTGCCTAAAAGCTAACAGATCTGAGAACTAACTGTGTAAATAGTAGTCAAAAATACTGAAGCTTGAGATAGTATATCACCTCAAACTGCGGAAAAAGTTAAACTTTAATATAAAGTTCAAACTCAATAAATAGGGTGGGAAAATGGACAAATAAAAAAAAACAACCTAATCATAAAGAGCTACCATAGTGATAGGGAAGATTAAGAAACAGACTCAGAAGGTAATGTAAAAACTCCTATAAGAAAAGTCTAAAAGAAAAATGGAAAATGAACATAAACCTAACAAGAATTCCTGAGAAAGCTAAAGAAAGAGATTAAAATGGTACTGCAAAAATTAGAAAAAGGAATGATAGTGATGCAATAAAATTATGAAAAGAGAATTAACAGCTTAGTAAAAGGCACACACACACACACACACACACACTAAACAACACTGAAGAAAATAACATTAAAAATAAACACTAGGGTTGGACAAATGGCGAAAGAGGAAATACAAATCAATGAAGATTTTTAAAAATCCTTAAAAAGCAGAACTATGCAAATAGAAGAAGAGGTACAAAAGTTCATTGAAGAAATTCCTTAAAAATTAGAGTTGGTCAGGTGGAAGTTAACGACACTATGAAACTTCAAAAAACAAACAAAATGTCAAAAGATGTCAAAAGAATAAAAAAAAAAGAAGACAATATAAAGTATCTATTGGAAAAACAACTGACCTAGAAAGTAGATTGAGAAGAGACAATTTAAGAGCTATTGACAGCCTGCAAGACATGATTTAAAAAATTCTAGATAACACATTTCAAGAAAATTTTCAAGGAAAACTACTCCAATGTCTTAGATATCACTATGTTGGGGTCAAGGTACAGTGTGTCTGACTGTGTCTGATTAGACTTACATGAGCCTGGAAAACTCTACTACAAATTAGGCACAAATAGTACATATAAACGTTTGGAGGGGAAATGTCTCTAAATTTCCACATCTCATATTTCTTGAGAGTTACTGCAACTCTGCTTTGCTCATAGAGCACAGTGCCTTCTTTGATATAGGTACAACATGGTGAATTCTCCAATGTCATTGTCTTCCATGTCTCATAGTCTTTCAAAGTTCTTCAGAAAGACCTTGCAAGTGTACTAGTGACATTTTTTATGGTTTCCACATAAGTGCTTGCCTTCTGTGAGTTCTCCATAAAACAGTCTTTTAGGTAATTGAATGTTGGCATTTGAATAATGTGATCAGCCCATCAAGGTTGCACTCTCTGCAGTAGGGTTTGAATATCTGGCAGTTCAGTTCAAGAAAGGACCTCAGTATCCTGCACTTTATCTTGCCAGTTGATCTTCAGCATCTCCCTGAAACAATTCAAATAGACGCAATTCACTTTCCTGGCCATGGTGCTATGCTGCCCAAGTTTTGCAGGCACACAATGACAAGGTCAGCACGATGATTCTTTAGACCTTCAGTTCACTAGGCAGCCTACTACCTCTTCTCTCTCATATGCTTCTGTGGACCTTCCCAATCACTGACCTACATCTGGTAATGTGTGCATCAATCTCATCTCCTATGTGCACATACCTAGAAGGTGAACTTATTCATAGCATTCAACATTTCTCCATTTGTTATAACCAATGATTACATGTATGGACTGTATGGTGCTGGCTGGTGGAGAACTTGTTTTCTTAGTGATAATTGTCAGGCCAAAATTAGCATAGGCAACAGAGAATTGATCCGTATTTTGATGCATCTCAGCCTCAGAGGCTGCATTGCATGCACAATCATCCCTGAACAAAAAGCTGTGCAATAAATGTCCTTCCATTTTATCTTCATTTGTTGTCTTTCCAAGTCAAATAATTTGCTTTCAGTATAGTAGCTGACCTTGATGCTATTTTTGCCCTCATTGATGCTTCTGACAACATTGCTGAAAATATCATGCTAAAAATCATGGGAGCAAGCACATAGACCTGTTCTGTTCCATTGGTAACTAGGAAAGTGTAACGGCATTATCCAGAACCATATGAACATACTGTCATGGAACTGGTTTATAATACTGATACAACATAATACTGATGAACTTCTCTGGGCAACAAAATTTTGCCATTATTTTCCATGAGACTCGATGAATGATTGTATCAAATGTCTTAGTCAATTCGATGAATGTTGTATACATTCTTTGTTTTGCTCCTGGAATTTCTTCTAGAGTTATCAGGCAGCAAACACCATTTTCACCATTCCTCTGCCCTTTCTGAAATCACACCATCACTCAGGTAGCTGACCATCTACCAGGTAAAGGATAAGCCTATTTAGGAGGACTCTGGTAAGAATATTGCCAACAATGACTAAGATAAAGACACACACACACACACACACACACACGCATGCATGCACACATGCATGCACGCACACATGCACATCCCACTGTGATTTTTAAAGGAAAACCTATTCCCCTTTTCCTTATAAAGATGGACAATGGAGGAGTCCTGGAATGAACACCTAAATGGATAACTTCCTCTTGCCACATAACTAAGAAGATTTCAGTCATCTTTTGGATGAACAGGAGACTTCCTGCCTTAAAAATCTTCACTGGAAGAGAATCAACATCAGGTTTTTTACCACATGAAAGGTACCTCTTTTTCACTAGGAAGTTCAGAAAAAGCGACATTCAACCTGAATTATGTGGTCAATGACTTCAGTACTAATTGGTGACAGTTGGTTGAGAACACTTTAGAAGTGTTCAACACATTTCTCCAGGATCATGTCTTCACCACTAATCAATGTATTTCCATAAGCATTGAGTAGCTGAGATGCACCATATGTCTTTGACCCTCAAATAGATTTTAGGTAATCATAAAAGCACTTTGGATTGTCACTAAAAGTGTAAAACTGAATTTCATCTGCCTTCTGACTGAGGCAAATATCCTGCATCTCTAAGCATTGCTTGTACTTTTCTTTTGATGGAATTAAAGTCTGCCTTCTTAGAGACAGATGAACTATCCTGCTGCTAAACCTTGTGGAGTTCTCATTTTTCATTTACAAGTTTCTGAATTTCCTCCATCATTTTCATCAAATCAGTCTTGATGTTTGCATGTGTTCTGGCCCAGATGAGTAAATGCAGTGATGTACACCAAATCTCTGAAAGCTGTTCATGTTTTTCTGCTCTACAGCTGCCAACCATATGTTGACTCAATTTTCCCTCTAACTCAGTAATGAACTCTTCATGCTAGGAGAAATGTTCTATTCTATTGACATTAAATCTTCTAGTAGTAGTAATGCCTTGGGACCACAGTTTTTTGTTGAATGTGAACATTTAGCTGAGATGGAATAAGTCTATGATTGGTTCAGCACCTTATGCCACCTATCACCTTCATCATTTTCAAATCCAGTCTATCTCTTTGTATAATGGCCTATTAAATGGCAATATTCGCTTCAAGGGTGCATTCACTAAATCTTATTGCAGATAGGTAAATGGAAGACAATGTACATGATGATAAGGTCATGAGTCAAAACAACCTTTAATAGTAAGTCACTGTTGCTATTATTGTTTCCCACTTCATTCCTCCCCAGGACTCCCTGCCATACCTAATAGTCTATGTCTGCTCTGGTATTAACATCACCCAGAATTACAAATTTTTCCTTTTTCAGCATACTAATGATAAGGGTCCCCATGTTTTCACTATTTTTTTCTTTGAATTTACCAGGGTTTTCCATGATGTGTGTGTTTTCGTCAAGAGTAGCATCCTTGCCTGCCAGAGAAAGCAGGTCAACATAAAGTTAGGTGAAGCAGAAAATTTTGGGGATATGTTCTCTAGTTTCTTCCTCCTGCCAGGAGATGAGCAGTGTGATCCTTTAAAGAAAGGCTGCAGAAGATTCAGCAGTATCAGATTTTAAAGTATACTATAGTATACATAAAACCAATGTAGCCAAGAATTTAAGCAAAGCAGAAAATTGGGAAAATATATTTCATAGAATATCTCTCAGGATATGATTGTGTTAGAATACTGCAGTGATATGAGAAATGATGAGCTAGTTGGTTTAGAAAAAAAAGGAAAGACTTGGACCTATGGAAAATGAA
>JAQQSU010014110.1:0-11497 GCA_028627135.1 Pseudochirops cupreus | reverse complement strand
AAAAAAAAAATGTCTCCCATGCCTATGTTAAAATTAGAAAAGATCTTTTGAAAGATATAACAGACATGACTTTGATGACCATATGATTAGAAATTTCAATCAAGGCATAAAATAGGGAGCTGTATGCTTTCCAAAATTGCTGGCCACTGTCAAGGACATTGGATGCAAAGTCCAAAATAAGATAGATGGGTGGCATGGTTTTACAGAGCCTCCAGTCTGTGAATGACTATGTGGTGATTGTACTGAGCCCTAGAATGCAGTGAAGCCTTGTATATAAAATTTATAATTATCCACAAGAATTTGCCTTAATTATTCACACAGGAAAATCCAAGTAGATGAAATACCTACTGTCAAGATTATGTTGAATGGGTGTTTGTGTATCAACAGACACAATACATAAAAATTAGCTGAACTGAGAACATGGCATAGTGGACAGAGTGTTGTATTTATAACCAGGAACACTTGAATTCAAATTCTTCCTCTAATACTTAGTTGTGGCAGATAGGACCATAGACAAGTCACTTAGCCTTTACTTTAGTTTCTTCATCTAGAAAATGTGGATAATACTAACAATGCTCCCTACATCCCACGCTTATTTTAAAATTCAAATGAGGTATTATACTTTAAAGTGCCTTATTAATACTAGTCTTTATAATATAAGAACAGGAGTGAACCTGGGAAATTCCACCATACTTAATGGATCCAATCTTATCCTGATATGTCCCAAAGAACATATCTCCCAGTCTCATAAAATATGAGTCACTTGGAGTGCAATAGAGAGAGACAGAGAAGAAATGCATGGATTGGAACATATTTCTAATGAAAAACTTGTACAGCAGAAGAAGTATAGAAAAGCATTGTACAGGAAAATATATCTAGATATGGACATGGGCCAGTTATATAACAAAATGGAGGATAACAAACAAATGGAGAGTGGTATTCTCTCACTATCTTCAGTAAGTAGAATAAAACCTTTTAGAAGATTGATGAGAGGGGAAATGCAAGGGTTGAATTGAATTATGAGTTATGGATGGGTTGTGATAAACAGCTCACATCAATAAGAATATAGGCCTACCAAATTGTCAAGATAATGACTGTTCCTTAACATAGATAATATAGATTGTGAAGCAAATGACAGAATTTTAGAACTAAAAGGAATTGTATAGACCATCCAATTTTAGTCTTTCATTTTATAGTTGAGATAAATGAAACAGAGAACTCAAGTGATTGGACCATTGGCTACATAATCAGAAGAACCAGACCTAGAATTTGGATATGTTGACTCCTGGGCTGGGGCTCTGGCCTCTCTAAACATTGGCTTGAAGAGACTGTTAATGCATGATTGTCAGTTCAAATCCTATTTTTGTCATAATCCCAGTTTCTCTCAAGGAATGTGATAAATTCTCCCTCAAGTTCTCAAAACAAAATGAAATTTAATTTTAGCTGTATATGTATGTATATAAAATTTAATTTTAGCTCTCTCATCTATTTTAAACAGAGGGATATATTCATCCAAATGCAAAAAATGATGTCACATGAGTCTACAAAGAATGGTCATTGGTTGATCTATTTTATTTTTTGAGGCTATTGCGACTAGCCCAGGATCAGATAGCTAGTAAGTATCTGAGGCTGGATTTGAACTCAAGTCTTTCTGACTCCAGGACCAGCGCTCTATCCACTGCACTATCTAGCTACCCCATGTTTTTCTATTTTAAAATTCAAGTTTATGAGAAATAGACAACGGTCCAGGAGGAAGAGCGCATTAATGCAATGCTCACAATAGTAACGTTCCCAATTTTTTATGAATCTAGAGGGCTGGGACTGGATTCTTGAACTGCTAATCATGAAAAATGAATAAGTTAATACCTTCAAATGATTTTTTAAAAAAATAGTACCTTAGCAACCAATATTGCAGAATATAAGTTCCTTGAGGGCAAGGGCTATTTATTCTTTGTCTGTATTTTCAGTGACTAGAAGAGTACAGACAAATAGTAGATGCTTACTAACTGCTTGGTGTTGACTGAGCTCCCCAAATAGCATTTCAGTCTCCCAGAATCATAGCATCATGGCAGGAATGGAGGGACCCTGAAGAATGAATACCAAAAATATAGGCTTTTAAGAAATTCCTGGAACAGGTATGTGTCATAGTGGATACAGTACTGGCCAAGGAGTCAGGAAGACCTGAGTTCAAGTATGGCCTCAGATACTTGTTAGCTGTGTGATCCTGGGCAAGTCACTTAACCTTAACTGCCTCCAATTTTTTTTAAAGAAATTATTTCTTTTTTCTAAGTAGAACCTTCTATCACCTTGATATAAAATCCTAGAAATAAGTCCCAGAGCAAGGATGCCTCTGTGATCAATACTTCTATAGAGTATCTTTCTCAATTGCAGGGACTAAAGTCAGTATATAAGCCAGAGCTCTGTCAGGAGGAGCTGCCTGGAGAACAGTCAGGAGAGAATTTTCCAGGTTATATGACCTTGCAGAAGTCTCTGGAATTTTCTGTACCTCCTTCCCAAACTTCACAATAGAGATTACTACTAATCTCTGAGCAAATCATGATGAGAAATGACAGAAAGTAGTCTAACTTTATCAATTGTTCCTATAATGAAATTACTTAAGTGCTTTCTAAAAGAGAGCAGGTAGGTGGAAACCTTCCAGCTCAGATAGAAATGAACATTTGATTCTTTCCGCATGGCTTTGCAAATTTCGTTCTATTTCTTCCTACTGGGAATATATATATTAATATGTGGGCTTTTCATAGTGAATACTACAAGAGTTACCATGTAAGAGGGCGTTAAAGATAAATGCTTTATTGGGCCTTCTAATTTTAACTGGAAAAACAATAGAAATATATTAAATTAAACTTGGTAAGAAACTGGTCAAAAAGTAGGAAGATAGGCTGAAAAGGCATTAGAAGATAATCTTTTCAGTCTCAGGCAAATGAAACCCAAATCAAATTTGCTTGTTCTTTTCTACAGTAATATAAAAATCTTTTTATCTCTCTGACTAAAGTCCTATTCCAATGCCTCATCATGCTATAATGGTGACCTTTTATTCAAGTAGACTATGTTAAATGAGAAGGCTTTGACTGTGGTCTGTCACTGAACTGTCTGTATTCCAAAGACCAGCTTAGTTGGCAAGGCTAGGTCATCAGTCACCAAAAGGTGATGTATTTCTTTTCTGTTATAGCAACTCATGAAATCATCTAAGAGGGCAATGATTTTTAAGCTTTTTTGATCATTTAGCCCTGTCAAAGACACATACAAATTTTATCTATATGTATGTTGAACTACTAGACTAACAATTATATATGTATATGTGCACACATAAAACTTATATAAACAATAAACAATTTAAAAGGATGAGGTACAAATGAAATACTTGGTCCTAGAGTGAATAGGGAACCATTGGAGGTTACTGAGTAAGGGAATGATATGGTCAGACCTGTACTTCAGGAAAATTACTTTGGCAAGCTGTGTGGAAGATGGATTGACTAGAAGAAAGACTTGGGTAAGAGGGAGCCTATGAATGTTCTACTAACTTAATCCCACTGTGACGTGGAGCACATCATTGAAGCTCTTTAAGAATTGGATTTTCCTTTCTGTCTGTTGAGTGGAGATAGTGACGTATTTACTAGCTACCCCAAAGGGTGGTTATGGAGAAAGAAATTTGTGAACATTAAGATGCTTTAAAAATGCAAGCCATCATTAGCTTCCATTAAAAGAAAAGAGAATGTATGTTATTTTTCCATGAATGGTATTCATGAGATAGCTCTGGGATTAAGAGGTACAATCAAACTTTGCCTTCTTTCACTTGGTAAAACTCAAATGTCAAAATATCAGGACTGCAAAAGGAGAAAAAAGGAAAACTGACCCATGTAATTTTCTCAGGGCAAGAGTCAGAACTAGGCAAAAGATGTGAGGAAGCACAGTTTAGGGCTCATTCATTACAAACTACAGATGAATAAACTTGGAGCTCTCTGAAGAGGGTTGAGGGCACTGGTAGAAGCTTTGAAAATGTTTCACAAGGCAGAAATTGGGATGGATGTGTTACAAACAAGTATCAATGAGCCTGTGGCTATTATTAAATTTTCTTATAAATCAACTTTCAGCTAACTGATGCAGAACCAGCCTCCTTTAGTACTATGGATGTTATTAGCCACATTTTATAGATAAAGGAACTGAGATTCAAAAGGTTAAGTAATTTGCCTCCTTGCCCCACAACTGGCATCAGAGGCACAATTTGAGCCCAGGTCAAAGAGGGTACCACAGACAAGGGCAAGGATTTAAAGACTGAGTGCAGATGTGCTATGCATACCCTTCACTAGAAACCTAAAATGAAGGGGTTGAGGATTGAGGTAAGAAAGGTATATAAGTAGGAGGGACATGACACGGCAGCAAGGTCTGTGGGATGCTTAGAATGGAAGAACAACAAGCTTTCATTGCTGAGTCTGCATTCAAATTCATTCCCTGTGCATCATAACTGAAAAACTAGTCACAGTGAGATGTAATTGACAAGTAACATGACACCAATCAGGAAAGTTCCAGACTCTAAGCCCATTCCTTTTGCCTCTGAGGAGGAGGAGTTTAGTTTAGGGATGAGCAGGATTTTGGGACTAGAGTTCCTGAATTTTTATCTAATAACTACTAATCCTACTGGATGATGGTGCATCAAATAGCATCTGAGAACCAAACTGTATAGTCTATGCTTTTTGGTCAATTTTACAGGAAAAGAACCCACCAGTGAGGTGATAAAGAAACTGATTCACATCTTCTTTGCAAATCTTGGGATCTGAGCATCCTGTGTACTGTCTGTGGTCTGCTTGGGAGAGACTATAGGGGAACAGTAATAAAGGAGATATTTTATTATGTATTACTTTATTGTATTTATAGATTTTATGATAAGAATAAAACACTGTCTATTATTCGTGTGTATATTCATTATTTTTTGGTGAGGAATTAATTCTATTATGCCTTATGACATGGGCTCAGTAATTTATAGTTAATTGAGCAAGGAGATGGGGGTTTCTGGTGGGTGGAGGCTCACTGATTAGGTAAAGTTGTACCAACTATACTTTCAGGATGGGTCTATGGACCCCATACAAAGAGAAGGAGTTGGGGGATATAAAGGTGTCCACTTTCTAAGATGCATTGGAGATCTTCATATTTTTCCAGCAGATACTTCTGCTCAGTACAGGAGACTGTCAGAGCTACCAGGGGAGGGTAAGAAGCATCTGGCACCTAATTCTTCTCGGTGAACAGATTCAAGTTAGCAGCTTATCATCATCTTGATGGCCATCTTTTCCAAGAAGCTTTCCCTCATTCCATCATACAAGTGATCTCATCTTCCAATGAATTCTTATGGCCTGCTTGTATTTTATATGTAATTAGTTTTATTGTGTATGGTAGTTGAGTATTTATCTTATTGCCTTTAATAAATTGTATACTCCTTGTAGACAGGGATCGGCTTTCACTTATCAGAGTAGCCTTCATTATTTAGCGTAGGTCCTTGCATATGTGAGTATAATAAATGTTTGTTCTTTGAGGGCATAGATTAAACTATTTGGTGAAAATGAAGAGAGCCCTAGATTGGGAATCATGATATTTGGGTTCTAGATCCATGTCTACAACTATGTGGCTCTAATTAGGTAAATCACTCAACTCACTTTGCTCTTTACCCTCCTCACCTGTTAAATGAGAAGGGTTGAACCAGAAATTAGTGCATATTAAACTGTGGATAGAAATCTCATATGGAGTCATGAAAAATTTTGCAACAGTAACAGGTTTCTGAATGCACCATGACCAAAAATTAATCAAAAATCAAACGTGTTTCTAGCACCACTTTCCCATGTTGCACTGAACAACTTCACTGTAGCCTTGGTCCTGAACACAAAGCTCACGCACTTTGCACTGTGTGTGCCCTCAAACCATGCAATGCCACTAATGCTGCCAAAATGTGAAAAGGGTCTCCCATGGAAAAAGTTTAAGAAGCTCCGGACTAGATAACCTCTAAAGCCCCTTTTGACCCTGAAATTCTATGGTCCTATGTAATTTTTCTCCCAGGTTTTCCAAAATAATTCTTGAAGTCATATGCTAGCCTAGCTGACTGCAAATATTTCATTGCTTAGCAAAGCAATCTAGCAGAAAGATAGGACTGGGAAAGAAAAAAAAAAAGAAGAGGGAACAAAATCAGAAGCATTTCTTGGCAGAGTCATTTTATCCCTCTGGGGGCACGTTAGTAGTACCAAAATAAAAACATAAGATTCACAGAATTCCCTATGTAAATTCTGAATGGTTGATTTCAGAGTAGGCCTTTATTAGTAGTATTTTATTATGATGAGAATTAGTATTTTGTGAAGCTATTCAGGAAATGCTCTACTATGATGCTTTTCCCCCTCCCTGAAGCCTAATTTAATCTGGAGTACTGGGTGATTTACATGAAAAGGCAAATTTCAGCAATCAGAAAATATTCAATCCAGCTAATAAAGAGTATTTCTTTCTTCTTCTTTTTTTCCATTTGCTTTCTTAAGGAAGACATTTTTAGAAGTGAAAATTTCACTCGTGGAATAAAAAACAAATGGGGAAAAGGGGAAGCCATGTGTTTCTTTTTCTTTTTCCCCTTTTAAGAACATCAGTTCTTGGTGTCAATGAATAAAATCACTGACAAGAATCTTTATGAGGCCAATATTTGTGAAAGAACTCTCTTAATTTTAGGCTCTTTCCCCTTCGTGGTCTCTGTCTCTATATGTCTCTCTCCCTCTCTCCTTCTGTCCATCCCTTTCTCTGTCTGTCTCTGTCTATATCTCTGTCTCTCTCTCTGTTTCTCTGTCTCTGTCTCTCTCTCTGTCTCTCTCTGTCTCTCTCTCTCTCTCTCTCTCTCACACACACACACACACACACACACACACACACACACACACACGATTTAGGCAATATGGTTATGGTACACTACTATACATGTAAAGTGAAAGCATTTTAACCACTAGAGTATTTTCTCCCTTGCACTGTTTGTGGCCTTATCATTGGCTGATACTTCACAAAAAAGGATGAATGACAATCTCACATATATCTCTCAAGGACTCTACAAGGTAGGGTGTCCCTTTTCACATTGAGGAGAAAGGGGACAGCCCACAGGCCCTATCCCCAAGGAGCGAGAGTACTTTTACAAGAGGGTATGCCAAGGGTTATATTGCTTGTTATTTATAACAAAGACAAAATCATAAGTGACAGCAGATATAAATATGATTCATGGTTGATCAGCTTCTCAAATATGTGTATAGCACATGACTGGAGAAGCTTGAAATAAAGTATCTCCAAAAGATAGATTAAAATACTGAAACAGATAACTAGCCTTAGAATGAGATGACCTGGCTTGAGATAATAGCTCTGACATTTACCTGCTTTGTGACTTCTCCCTTTACTTACCTGTAAAACAGTGGTAAAAATAACCAAACTGGCCATGTCATAGGATTGCTATATTAAGTTCAGAACTTTGTAGACATATATATTAAGCTATATAAAAGTAAACCGTTATTATCTAAACAAAATATGTATTTTACCTTATTTTTAACTTTTTAAACAGAATTTAATTTATTATATGATCCAATTACTAGAAATGTATTACTATGGGTTCTTAGTGGAACACCAGTCCATGTATGAGATATCTGAGAAAACATTTAACTTTCATTTTTATTAATTTATAAAATTTGGATATAATCAAATTATAGAAATGAACTCATGTGAGTTAGACTTTAGATAGATGAAGTCATATTTCAGTGTTCTCTGTTCTTATTTCTATATAATAAAACAGAACCACACATAATGAAAAATTCTTAGCTTTGGATAATTTCCAATAACAACTCTGTAACAAATTTCATTTTATTCCTCTGGCACTCTTTTTTTCTACTTACTGCCCCAACTAAGAGTAATGTTAACTAAAATTATAGACAAATAATTCTCACAGAATAAGAGGAGGGAAAATTCAGAAAGCAAAGGTTTTTTTTCTTTTGTGTTTTTGTCTTAGGTTTTCCATATGAGAATATGAACTGTCACCAGGACATAATAATTAGTATGCTAAGAAGAAGATTCTGTGCAATTTTATTTTCTTGGAGTCTTGCAGGAGAAAGCCTGTAATTAATTTACACAGAAAACAAACCTCCTGAGTTAATAGGATATTAAGCCCTTTATCTTGACTAACAATGTTATAGAACTTTTAGCTATATTTTCAGCTATATGTTTATATAGCAACAGGACAACTTATATTATGCAAAGTCTGCCAGAGTTAAACACAGCATTAATATAACTACTTTCCATATACTTTTGTCTTAGAAATAAGGAGATGCTGATGGAGGTTGGTTATATATGGCAGGGCACAGGCACAAAGATGACGTTCTCATTACTAATAATTTGTCAAGGCCTTTAAAACGGAGACTCTGAGCAACAAAATCTGCTAAAACCATTTTATAATGAACAATGCATGAAAAAATGAAAATTAATGTACAATGCAATGGAGTCAATTAAGAAAGGCAACTCAAAAATCAAGAATAATTTACATGTTAAAGGATCAAATGAAAGTATTTTCGACTCCTTTATGTATCATAAACAATCGTTCATGACCAGAAATCATGAACCTCACCAAACATTGTTTAGCAATACCGTAGAATATTTTGGTCCTTTGATGGACTTGTGACTTTGCCGATGCGGGTATTATGTCTCAGGTTAGAGACAGAAACTTTTCTACAATTCTTAACTATCTACTTCCATAATTTTCTACAGCTTGGGTCTTTGAATTTTGGATCTGTGAAAATGTTTAGATAGGTAAAAACATATATTTAAATAACTGCATTTCAACGTAATTGATGTCCATTATAATTCTAGGTATTTTATTTTATGTATTTAAGAACATTCTTCTGAGAGGGGCTTTGCTAGATTGCCAAAGGGGTCCATAGCACAAAAAAAAAAGGCTTAAGAACTCCTCATCTATAAAGTAGACTAACACACTGGCGACTTCTCGATCTTTTAATATTTAATGGCCACTAGTGCAACCCTTAGATTGTCTACTTTCTATCCCTTTCCCTCACTACTTGATTAACTAACCTCCTTTTATGTTCATAAATTTCCATGATTCTATGCTTTACATAAATTCTGATAACAAGTCACTATTGTTAATATGCTGCAATTACTTACACCAGTCATATAGAAGGAGAAAAATGGCTTGACCTTCATTTATAGAACTTTTAGCTATATTTTCAGCTATATGTTTATATAGCAACAGGACAACTTATAGTATGCAAAGTCTGCCAGAGTTAAACACAGCATTAATATAACTACTTTCTTTCTTCTCTGTTCTTGCACCAGTAGGTATACCAAGGGAAACAACCGGAAGACAAATATTTGAATTTGACAAAGACAACCGATACAATCCACAAACTGGCTATTTATACCATAGATAATCAACAGTTAGTTCTGATTGCCTAAATCACACAGGATATTTACACCAATCTGACAAAAAAAAATCAGTTTTCCTTCACTAACTGCATGCTGAGAGACAAGTTCTATTATCATCGGTACACTTAGCTTTGTAAGGTCCTGGGGCATGGTTTGTAAGGACAACTGGCCTCTAATTTTTGGTACTTTCCATTTTATTGTTCTGCTCTACTGTTTTCTTCATTAAGAAGAAAAGAAAATAACAATTGGGTGCCAACAATATACAAGGCAATAATGGGAGTCCAGAATCCCAGCAATACAAAGGCAAAGCAGTGTGAGCACTTCTTTTTCCATTTCTCCCTGCTCTTGTAAAAATGTAAAAATAAATACCCTTAGGCTACCCTTTCTGTGACTTCTTTTCCACTTCCAGAACTAGCTAGTAATTTTTTCCCCTCTTTGATTGAGATAACATGTATGAAAGAGGTAAAGCAAATATTTTTTTAAAAATACATTAGATGAAAAGGATGTATTTTCTACAAAATGTCCCAAATCAAAAGCTTAGCAAAATCTTCAAATACTTAGAAATAGCAAATGCTAATTTTGGAAATAATTATCTCTACCTTGAGCGTAGCCCTACTTGGATCTTTAATCTTGACAGATGAATGACTTTAAAAGAGGGGTTCTTAATCCTCTTTGTGTCATGGACCACTTTGACAGTCTGGTGAGGCCCAGGGATTCCTTTTCAGAATAATTTTTTTTTCAAATCATAATTGGAAGAAATGTTTAATTTCAGTTAGAGAAGAGTCAAAATAAAGATGTGATTATTTTTCTCATCCAAATTCATAGACACCCTGAAATCTGTCAAAGGGATCCTGGACCCCAAGATAAGAACTCTTGCTTTATAAGACAGAAAGAGGAACAGATGGCATGCTTTGACTCAATGTTGAAAAGATACCTCACCAAATCATTTGTTTCAAATGGCAAACTTTCCTTACTCTGATAGACCCAAGCTCTCAAACTTTTGGTATTCTTTTTTAGCTACATGATCAGCCTTGGTTCTTTCTATACATCCCCATCCTCTGTTTCATGGTTTAACTCAAGTTTACCAAGTGACTTGAATTTGGCTTCTCAACTTTCAAAAGAGCCTAGAATTTGATGCCTTTCTCTAGAATATTTATACTTTCTGATTTGCTGTGGTACTTCCTAAACTCTTCTTTAATCTCTGGTGTGACATTAAGCTCCCAGTCTTGTCTAAGAAATAGTTGTTCAAGACCCAAGATCAAGGTCCTGTTCGAGTCTTAAGAGTGGCTACAGCTGCCAGCCATTAACATTTGACTTGCTGCCACCTAGTGGTATGATATGACAAGCCATGAGGAAATTTGAGATGGGACAAAGAATTATTTCAAACTTCTCTGAACACCTTTTTATGAAAAGAATGTGGATTATGCAGATCAAGTTCCTTCCAAATTGTAATAAACATCTTGATTATTAATAAAATATTAATGGCATTTACTATAGCTAGTATATTGATTTTAGGTAGGTGAAATGGATAATATCATAGAGTTATATTTTTATGTCCTCTCTCTATATATTTGTATATATACATATATATGTATGCATATATATACACACACATATCTATATATGTATATATATATATGTATATGTATATACACACATACACTTTATACATTGGGGCACCTCATATAACCTATGTGTACAATATCCTAACTAGCAATGTGACCCTAGACATGCCATCTAACCTCCTCTCTAAAAAGGGATAATATACCTGTAATTCCAGCCTTGTAAGGGTCAAATGAGATAATGCTTATAAAGGACCATGCAAATTTTTGTGTGCTATGTGCTTATCAGCTATTGTTATGGGAATCTGAAGATCTTCCCTGCCCCTAGGCCCTTTGCTAAAGTGTCTACGTGACTGAGGACCCTTGGATATTTGAAAGTATACTCTGTTCCCTAATAGGCTGAATGTGGTCACGTGGAGCCTGTGGCGCCAGGCTTGTTTTCCAGGAATGCCCGTGCCTTGTAGCTTTGTGATTGGGCAGTGGGTCTA
>JAQQSU010014109.1:0-11497 GCA_028627135.1 Pseudochirops cupreus | reverse complement strand
ACAGAGGGGAGGGCAGAGTGTGGGGGAGGGTTGCTGGAAGTACACACTTGTGAAAAGGGACAGGGACAGGGTAAAGAATAGAACAAGGCAAGGAGTGGGATAGGAAGGAGGGACATATAATCAGTCTCTCACAATATGTCTACTGTGGAGAGGTTCTGCATAATTACACATGTACAGCCTGTATTTAATTGCTTGTCCTTCCAGTGGGGGTGGGTGATGAGGGAGGAAGGGAAAGAATCTAGAATTCAAAGTTCTATAACCAAATGTTAAAAATATATATGTGTATATATATACATATATATATATAATTATTATTATTATTATTATTACCTACATCCAACTTAGAATTAAGATATACAGGCACTGTGGTAGGGAGATCCATCCTGCCCTACCAGAAAGTCAGAGGGGTGAGGAGGAGGACATAGGAGAGAGCAGATTGGGGGAGGGCTTATACAGTGGAATGGCTGTTTTGAGGTGTGGGATAGGAGAAAGATGGGGAGAAAATTTGTAACTCAAAATCTCATGGAAATGAATGTCAACAAGAAAATAAATAAATAAATTTATTTTTAAAAAAAGAAAAACATGAAAAATAGTTAACAACTTGGTAAAGGAGACACAAGAATACTGAAGAAAATAAAACCATAAAAAATAGAATAGTCCAAATGGGAAAAAGAGGCAGAAAAAAAAAACTATGAAGATAAGAACATCTTACAAAACTTAATTGGCCAAATGGGTAAAAAAGATATACAAAAATTCACTGATGAAAAGAGAAAAGAACTCCTGAAAAAGCAGAATGGGTCAAATGGAGAAGGTGGTACAAAAGTCCACCAAAGAAAGTAATTCATTATAAATTGAAATTGGACAAATGGAAGCTTATGAGTTTAGGAGACATCAAGAAACAATAAAATCAAAAAAATGAAAATAGAAGAAAATGTGAAATGTCTCATTGGCAAAAAGCAACTGACCTACAAAATAGATCTAGGGAAGATATTTTAAGAATTATTGGAGTATCTAAAAGCTATGATTAAAAAGAGCCTTGACATCATATTTCACAGAAATTATAAAGGAAAACTACACTGATATTCTAGAACAATAGGGTAAAATAAAAATTGAAAGAATCCGCCCATCACTGCCTGAAAGAGATGCTAAAATGAAAACTCCCAGCAATGTTATAGCCAAATTCCAGAGCTTCTAGGTCAAAGAGAAAATATTCCAAGCAGCCAAAAAGAAACAATTCAAATATCATGGAGCCACAATCAGGATAACACAAGATTTAACAATTTCTATGTTAAAGAAACAGTTGGCTTAGGATATGATATTCTGGAAAGCAAAAGAACTAGATTTACAAACAAGAATCACCTACCCAACAAAACTAAGTGTAATCCTTGAGTGGGAAAGTGGTAATTTAATGAAATAGAGGACTTTCAAGCATTCCTGATGAAAAGACCAGAGTTGAATAGAAAATTTGACTTTCCAAAACAAGTCCCAGGAGAAGCATAAAAAGGTAAAAAGGAAAGGGAAATCACAGGGACTTAATATGGTTAAAGTGTTTACATTCCTACATGGAAAGATGACACTTGTAAAGAAAGTAAAAAACTTTCCTATTATTAGGTCAGTTAGTAAGAGTTTACAAAGATAGAGAACATGGATATGAGTTACATATGATTGGTTGAAACACAAAAAATAAACATCAAGGTGTGAGAAAGCAGAATGCACTAGGGGAAAGGAAAAGGGGGAGGCAGAATGGTGTAAATTACCTCATAAAAGAGGCATGATAGATCTTTTACACTAGAGAAGGAATAACATCTGCACTCATTTGGCCATAGAAATCTATCTTGCCACACAGTAAAGTAGGAAGGGAATGGGAGAAGAGAAGGAGGTGAGGGGCTGATAGAAGGGAAAACAGGGGGAAGGTAAAAATCAAAAGCAAAACATTTTTGAGAATGAACAGGGTGAAATGAGAGGAAGAGTAGGATAAACTTGGAGAAAACAGGATGAAAGGGAATACATAGAAATCAAAAGTGTGAATAAAATTTACAGCAGATGTTTCTGCTAAAGACCTCATTTCTCAAGTATGTAGAAAACTGAATCAAATTTATAGAAATGTCATTCCTCAATTGATAAGTGATCAAAGGATATGAAAAGGCAGCTTTCAGACAAAGTAATCAAAGTTATCCATAGTTATATGAAAAAAAATGCGCTAAATCACCATTGATTAGAGAAATGTAAATTAAAACAACTCTGAGGTACTACCCCACACCTATAAGGCTGGCTAATATGACACCAAAGCAAAGTGAAAAAAGTTGGAGATGTGGGGAAATTGAGACACTAATGCATTGTTGCTGAAGTAGTATACTGATCCAAGCATCCTGCAAAGCAATTTGGAACTATGGTAAAAGGTCTATAAAATTGTGCTTACCCTTTGGCCCAACAAAACCAGTGCTAGGTCTATATCCCAAAGAGATGATAAACAAAAAGGAAAATGACTTATACAAAAATATTTATGGCAGCTCTTTTAGTGGTGGCAAAAAATTGTTAATTGAGGGGATGTTCATCAATTGGGGAATGGCTGAACAAGTTGTAGTATATGTGTGATGGAACACTACTATGCTATAAGAAATGAAGAGCAGGATGCTTTCAGAAAAAGGAACTTGGAAAGACTTACATGAAATGATAGAATGTGAAATGATCAGAACCAGGAGACCTTTGTTGACAGTAACAGCACTATTCCATGAAGATCATTGTGAATAATTGGCTATTTTCAGCAATACAATGATCCAAGACAATTCTGAAGGATTTATGATGAAAAATGCTTTCCATTAGCAAAGAAAGAACTGATGGAGTTTGAATACAGATTAAATAATTTTTCTTTACTGTATTTTTCTTGTGGTTTTTTTTTTTTTTTGGTCTTTATTTCCTTTCACAAAACAACTAACATAGAAATATGTTTCCTGTAACTGCACACTTATAACTGTTATCAAATTGCTTTTCTTCTCAATAAGGTGGGGAAGAGAAAGAGGGCAGGAGAGAATATGGAACTCAATTCTTTTAAAAAAAAGTTGAAAAATATTTTCACATATAATTGGAGAAAATATATTGTTAAAAGTTATATAAATCTCAACAAAATTGTAACTCTGCAGCTAGTGCCAGTCCTGCTGCTGCTGCTATTACTATCTGCTTTACCCCATATCTAAGGACCCTGTGACTTTTCCATCTGACCTGTAGCAGAAACTTACCATATATGTTATCTCCCTGACTATAACCGATCCTTGAGAGCAGGGACTGTTTTATTTTTTCAATTTGTGTCTCCAGTGCTTTGCACAATGTAGGTGTTTAATAAATGTTTTATTTAGTCTTTCATAGATTTCCATTTAAAATAAAATCTCTTCCCTTTTCCCTTAATACTTCAAGCACTTATTGAACCATACTGTGAGAGTAGAAAAGGGAGAAATAAACATGCTTTTTAAAATTAGCATAAAACCCACTGCTAATATAGAAATATGCTTTGTATGATTTCACATGTATAATTGATATCATATTTCTTGCCTTCACAATGTATGGGGGTAAAGGTTTTAAAAATAAATGTTTTTTAATTGAGCAAAGATGAGTTTTTACCACTTGAGGATAAAAGTTTCATATTTGCTCTTGCTTTATCTCAAATGATGTCAAACATCTTTCTGACCCTGGCTATCAGTGCAGGCTGCTTTACGAGGTTTTCTTGTTTATCCCCAACTAGTCCAGCTTAAGAAAAATCATAGCACTTCTGGGTTAGTTAGTGTCACTGATAAAGCCCAAGCCTGACCTGAAGTCATCTGTGGCAGTTACTCTCTATAAGACTGCCACTTCCCAAGCCACAGAATATTGATGAGAAGAGAACATGGCTTAAGGCTTCCCCAGGGAATGGCAAAGAAAGGAAATCAATCTCGATGGAAGTGTCTGAGTGAGTAAACAGCACAGCTAGTGCCCTGTGATGTAAAGGAAAACTTTGGAGTTTCTATTTATCAAAGTTGAAAAATGAGGTTAGAGTGATATATGTCCATCAGCCTCTTAGCAGCAGGGTGCAATGATTAGCGATCAGTACTGAGTACATCTGGATCCCCAGCAAGAAGACTATCTACTGCTGGTTTTATTTTATATGAAATAAAAAGACATCCATGAATGACTGTGGAATAGAGAGGTCAAATATGTGTGTGCACTTATCAAGATACCTAATTATGTTTTGTGTTAGTGATGTTATCGTTAGTGCATCATATAACTGACAAGTAAGAGTTGTAGTCTGTGTCTACATGTACAAAGTAGAGTAGGAGAATGTGAAGTGTTAGGAATTGTTGGAGGAGGCAGTGTGTGCTCCACTACTATACATGGGAGCAAGGTAGAAAGAACATTGTAATTGACGTCAGAAAATTAAATGCCAGCATAGATACACCACTTACAAGCTCTGCGACAGTGAGCAAACTACAACATCCCTAAACGTCATCTCTAAAGTGAGAATAATATGTTTATGACCCAGAGGTAGTGGCAAGATGGTAGAATAAAGAAATTACTATTGCCAAGCTGACTCTACATTCCAAATAACTTTTAAAAGCCTGTCAAATGGAATTCTGAGTAGCACAACCAACAAAAAAGTCATATTAAATCATTTTTTCTATCTCTGGACCACTAAGGAGGATAGAAAGAGAGGTCTGCAGACACTGGGTGGGAACTGGCCAAGAACTTAGTGTGACTGAAGTGAAACCATCTGTATATCTTTGAAGGGGAAGCAGCAACACTAGTACAGGAAGTGTTTAGCAGCTAGAGATGAGAAGAAAGAGATTATAGAGGACACTGTACTAGTGTTGGGAGCAAAGCATCATGAAAGTTGGCAACTCTAATTCCCCATTGCTAATCCCGGGTTGCAGTTCCAGGGCAGAGAGATATTGTGGTTGCAAGGGAGGGAGCCCTACCTAGATAAAGAGCAGAGTGCAGACTGGAGCAGTAACCACACTTCCCCCCAGATCACACTACCTTGGAAGCAATGAAAAGTTACAAGTTTCCACACCTAGCTGTGATAACAACAAGATAGAAAAGCATGAAGCTTGAGAAAGTCATCATACCACAATAGAAGTAAGCAGAAACAGGCCGGAATAAAGAAGTGACAACAAAAACCTGATCATAAAAAACTACTAAAGTGAGATCAAAATTCAAGACACAAACACAGAAGAAGACACTGACTTGAAAATATCAACAGAATCTAAAAAAATGAAAATTAAACACAAGCGCAATTAAAATTCTCATAAGAGATCAAGGAAGATATTTTTTAAGAACAACAACAAAAAAAAAACCCACCAGCAATCATAATTGTGAGTGTGAATGAGATGAATGCAAACATAAAACAGAAGCAGATAGTAGAATGGATTAGATGCCAGGATCCAACGATATCTAAGTGACAAGAGACACACTTGAAACAGAAAGAAACATACAGAATTAAACTAACAGGCTGGAGGGGGCCATCACCTTGTCATCCTAACCTATGTCTTGCCCACTGGATTCCACATGACTGGAGAGAGTGAGGTTTATGACTTTGCCCAATCCTGACTCACATGAATTCAATTCGCTTTTAAGTCAAGACATAACCCCCCTGATATCATTGGTCCTATTCAAAAGTGAAGGAGGAAAAAAGAAATTGAAGGAATTAGAATAGGCAGTGAGAAAATAAAACTAATACTTTTTGTGGATGATATGATTGTATACTTAGAGAATCCTAGTGAATCAACTTAAAAAAAAAACTACTTTAAATAATTAACAGTTTTAGCAGAGTTGCAGAATACAAAATAGACTTACATAAATAATCAAAATTTATATATAATACTAACAAAGCCCAGAAGTAAGAAATAGAGAAATTCAATTTAAAATAACTGTGGACAATATAAAATATTTGGGAGTCTACCTGTTAAGAGCAACCCAGGAACTATATGAACACATTGAAAAAAAAACACTTTTCACACAAATAAAGTCAGATCTAAACAATTGGAAAAATATCAAGTGGTAATGGGTAGGCTGAACTAAAATTAAAAAAAAAGATAACAATTCTACCTAAATTAATTTACTTATTCAGTACCATACCAAAGTACCAACAATTACTTTGCAGGACTAGAAAAAAATAACAAAATACATCTGAGAGAACAAAAGGTCAAAGATATCAAGGGAATTAATGAAATAAATGCAAAGGAATGTGGACTAGTCATACCAGTTATCAAATTATATTACAATGCAGTAATCATCAAAATGAGGGAAGAAAATTTGAAACTCAAGAGATTGTGAAACTGAATCTTGTAAAATAACAATAAATAAATAAACAAACAAATCAATTTAAGAATTGTGAATCAGTGGAATAAGTTTAGTATAGAAGACACAGTAGTAAATGACTATGGTAATCCAGAGTTTGATACATCCCAAAACTCCAACTTCTGGGATAAGAACCCACTATTTAACAAAAACTGCCAGGGAAAAGTGGAAAATAGTATGCCATAAACTAGGCATAGACCAACATTTCATATTGTATACCATGAAAAGATCAAAATGTGTGCATGATTTAGACACAAAGGGTGATACCATAAGCAAATTAGGAGAACAAGGAGTAGTTTACTTGTCAGATCTATGACAAGTTCTATAAAGAATTTATAACCAAACAAGAGTTAGAGAATATTATGAAATGCAAGATTAATTTTGATCTTAGTGAATTAAATGAATAATTTTGATTACATTAAATTTAAAACCTTTTGCAAAACAAAGCCAATGCGACCAAGATTAGAAGCAAAGCAGAAAACCAGGAAATAACTTAACAGTCAGTGTTTCTGATCAAAGCCTCATTTCTAAAATATATAGAGAACTGAGTAAAATTTATAACAATAAAAGTCATTCCTCAATTGATAAATGGTCAAAGGATATGAACAGGAAGTTTTCAGATGATGAAATTAAAGCTAGCTATAATCATATGGAGAAATGTTCTTAATCACTATTGATTAGAGAAATACAAATTAAAACAACTCTGAGGTACAACCTCACACCTATCATATTGGCTAATATGACAGAAACAGAAAATGATAAATGTTGGAGAAGATGTGGGAAACTTGGAACACTAATGCCATGTTGGTTGAGTTTTAAACTGACCCAACCATTCTGGAGAACAATTTGGAACTATGCCCAAAGGACTATAAAGCTTGGCATATCCTTTGATTCAACAATACCACTATTAGGTCTGTATCTCAGAGATCATAAAAAATGGAAAAGAACCCACAAGTACAAAAACATTTATAGCAGCTCTTTTTTTTTTTGTGGTGCCTAAGAATTGGAAATTGAGGGGATGCCCAGCAAATGGGGAGTAGCTGAATAAGTTGCAATACATGAATGCACTGGAATAATAAGAAATTATGAGCAGACAGATTTCAGAAAAACCTGGAAAGACATACATAAACTGATGCTCAGTGAAGTGAGCAGAACTGGGAGAACATAGTACACAGTAACAACAGCATTGTGTGATGATCAACAATGATAGACTCAGCTCTTTTCAGCAATACAATGATTTAAGATAATTCCAAAAGATTCATGATGAAAAATGCTATCCGCATCCAGAGAAAGACCTATAGAGTCTGAATACAGACCAAAGAATACTATTTTTATTTTTTTCTTCCCCCACATGTTTTTTCTTTTGTTCTGATCTTTCTTTCACAACATGATTAATGTAGAAATATGTTTAATACGATTGTACATGTATAACCCATATCAGATTGCCTGCCATCTTGAGGAGGGGGGAGCAGGGAAAAAAAATTGGAAAACAAAATCTTATTAAAGTGCATGATGAAAACTATTTTTACATGTAATTGGAAAAAATTAAAATAGTATTGGGGAGGGGGGAAGAGAATGAAGGATGAACAACAATCTGAATATTAGTAGTAGTTGCCCTATTGGGGATCCAACTGGTCAGCTACAGTTGTACAATGCTCCTACTACTTTCCTTCCTTCCTTCCTTCTTTCTTTCCTTCTATCCATCCCTCTATGTATATGGGGAGTCATAACCTCACATGGGGTTTGGTAGCTCCATTTTTTTCTCCCTAATTATTCTATCATATAAAAAAACTGAGACAATTAGCTCTTTTTGTTTTATGTAGTTTTCATTTCTAATTTCTTGAAATATAGCTCTGAAAAATCAGGCTTTCATGCAGTCTATTGAGATTAAAATGGAGCTACTTGACTATGCCTTTTGACCTAAATCATTCTGACTCACAATAATTAGCCAATAATAAGTCCAATAGCCCAAGCCTCACTTGCTAATTACTTGAATTTTGATGGCTCAGAATGAGTGTAAATAGCAATTGTTTCTGTTCTGACCAGAAACCCTAAGGGTTTTACCAGATTGATTCTTTTGAGAAAACAAACTAGGCAAAGGATGAACAACCTGGGGCTAGAGCAGAAGCTATTATGGTTCAGCTGAAGTTAAAAAAAAAAACAGCAGAAGTAGCAGTCATGATCTCAGACAAAGAAAAAGCAAAAATAAATCTAATTTTAAAAGATAATAAAAAGTAAAATAGAGAACGAATTAGCATCTGTGATAAATATATATGCACCAAATGGCATACAATCCAAATTCTTGGAGGAAAAGTGAGTAAACTAAAAGACGAAAAAGACAGGAAAACTATATTAGTGGGTATTCTCAATCTGATCGACTCAGACTTATATAAATCTAAACATAAAAAATAAGTTAAAGAAGTGAATAGAATTTTTAAAAAGTTAGATGTGCTAGAACTCTGGAGAATATTGAATGGGTATAGAAAGGAGTATACCTTTTACTCAAGCACAACTTTATAAAAATTGGCCATGTATCATGGCATGAAAACATCACAAAAATGCATAAAAGCAGAAATATTAAGTACATTATTTTTAGACCAGCATGTAATAAAAGTTACATCCAATAAAGGGCCTCACAAGCAGAGATTAAAACTAATTACAAACTAAATAATGTAATACTAATGAATGAGTGACTAAAAAACAAATTACAGAAACAATCAATGATTTCATTAAAGTTAATGACAATAATGAGACAACACAGCTAAATTTGTAGGATACAGTCAAAATAATACTTGAGGGAATATTCATATCTCTAAATGGTTGCATCAATAAAAGAAAGAGCAGATAAATGAATTGGGCATACAACTAAAAAGAAAACTAGAAAAACAAAACAACAACAAATTAAATATTGCCAAATAAAGACCAAAATAGACATTATGAAAATAAAAGGAAAGATTGAAAAAAAGTGCAAGCTTTAAAAAATGCAGGTAAAGAAAACCAGAAGTTAGTTTTATAGGGAAAAAACACAAAAAAAGATAAGCCATTAATTTAATTTTAAAAAAAGAAAATCAAATTATCAGTAACAAAAGTAAAAAAATGTGAATCCACAACCAATGAAGATGAAATTAAACAGTTATTAGGAATTTTTTTTTCACCTAATTATATGTCAATAAAACTGACAGTCTAAATCAGTGGTTCTCAACCTTCCTAATACCGTGACCCTTTAATACTCATATGTGGGTGTATCTGCATGTGGGCGGATCCGCCTGGAGATGAATAGAGGAGTGGTGTCTCAGTTCCTAAGACCATTGGAAATATGTGTTTTCTGATGGTCTTAGGCGACCCCTGTGAAAGAGTCTTTCAACCCTCAAAGGGGTTACAACCCACAGGTTGAGAACTGGTGGTCTAAATGAATGGATGAATATTTACAAAATATCAACTCTCCAGATTAACAGAAGAGAAAATAGGATATTTAATAACACTATCTTGGAAAAAAGAAATTGAATAAACCATAAATGAGTTCCTTAATGAAAAAAGAGGACCAGATGAATTTAAAAGTGAATTCTATGCAACATTTAAACAATAATTAATTCCAAACCTATATGAAAAAATAAAGAAGTCCTGCCAAAGTCTTTCTATGACACAAATATTGTTTTAATACCTAAACCAGAGAGAGCAAAAACAGATTCAGAAAACTCTAAACCAATTTCCCTAATGAATATTTATGTAAAAAAAATTAAGTAAAATACTAGCAAGGAGTTTATAGCAATATATCAGAAAGATTATGCTTGATGACCAAGAGGCATTTATACTAGGAATGCAAGCTAGTTCACTATTAGGAAAACAATAAACATAACTGACCAAATCACTGACAAAAACTGAAAAAAAATCACATGATTATCTCATTAGATGCAGAAAACCTTTTGAGAATATACAACACCCATTATTGTTTTTTAAAAAAACACCACTAGAAAACAGAGAAATAAATGGATATTTTCATAAAATAATACAATGTAACTATCTAAAATCAAGAAGAAACATTACTCATAATGGGGATAACGGAATCCTTCCCAACAAGACTGAGAATGCAGTAAGGGTATTCATTATTGCTATTATTTTACTACATTAGAAATACTAGGTACAGGAATAATAAAAGTAAAAGAAATTGAAATGATAAGCATAGGCATAGAGGAAACAAAATTATCATTGTTTACAGATGATAAGATGATATACTTAGATTAACCTAGATGTGTGAGATGAAAGAGTTCAGAGTATGAATCTGAGGTCAGAAAAGGTCTTTATTGTTTCTCATAAGAAAGGACTCTGCACCTGTCACTCAAATGGCATCTGCCAGGGAGAGAGCAACAGGTAGAAGCAAGCCCATGATTATATAACCTTCTAATACAGAAACCCAACCAACCAACTGGCCTTCACTCTTATTGGTAGGGAGGCTGGCCCACATCCTAAGTACAGGAGTCTATCTCTGAGACAAAGGACCTGGAAACATGTGGGTGTCCAAAGAAAGGTCAGGAAAGCTGTCTTTTCCTTATTTGGCATATCTTGAGATGAGGTGGCACTGGGGATGGTCTCCATTGCTCTAAGTCCCACATTCCTGTAAGGTCAGGTGACATCTAAACTTAGGCCTAGTGAATACTGAAGCCATTCTAGATTTGATTTTTCAGAATGAGGAAACTTCACTATAAATTATCCCTCACACTAGAGAATCAACTAAAAAAAACTAGTCAAAATAATTTGCATCTTTAGCAAAGTTGCAGGATACAAAATTTTGTTGTTGCTTACTTGTGTCCAACTCTCCATGACCCCTTTTGGGGTTTTCTTGGAAGATACTGGAGTGGCTTGCTGCTTCTTTCTCCACCTCATTTTATAGATGAGGAAACTGAGGCAAACAGCAAACAGTAAGTGACTTGTCCAGGGTCATGTAACTAGTAAGTGTCTGAAGCCTCATTTGAACTAATATCTCCTTGACGCCAGGCCCAGAGTTCTATCCATTGGGCCATCTAGTTTCCACTTGACCTGATAAAAAAATGTAAATGTACTCCCCAAGTACCAATTAACCATAGACCATGTTTTCAGTTTAAACTCATAATTATTAAATTATCCTTTTAAGAAAACAAGTTATCAAGAATTATGCTTTTCACTGCCCCTATAATAA